>LBNU01033540.1:96342-111724 GCA_014162995.1 Artemisia annua
GTCCTAATTGTCCAACAAGTGGTATCAGAGCTAGTTAAATTTAAAAAAAAATCATAATCATCAAATTATGTATCTCATATTTTATATAAAAAGAAACTCTACGAAGTGAAAAAAGAAAGCTTAGAATTTTAATCTATACTATTATATAAAGTGTTTGAGACTTCCATAAAAGAAATATTTAAAAATAAATCAAGACTACACACTTGGCACTTTTTTTAGTAAAAAGTTTCTCTGGTAAAATATATTACACCAAAAAAAACATTTAATTACAATGGAATGTGGCTGAGATACCACATTAACCTCAACCAATCGCTTGAACAACCACTAAATCATTTGTGACATGCCACAAAACGACCACACTAACTACATACACAAACTAGAACAAAAAACTATCCAACTGCTACAGTAGATCAGCATCATCATCACTCTCCTGTAGATCATGCAAAATACTCTTCCCATCGTCCTTCAAATAACGGTCTTCTTGGGAGGCACCCCCACCTTTTTCCTTGTATCATCGATATGTTCTTGAGAGGCGCCCTCACCTTTTTCCTTGCACATTGTTCCGCCTATAGACATATTCTTTTCCTCAAACACATTTTTAACTTTGTCACTATCACTATCGTTAACAATATTTCCCACAGCATCTGACGACTGCCAAGTTGTCTTATCAACCTGAAAAACATCATCCTGGTCTTGTAGAACATTAAAAGAATTTTTAAGAGATATAATATTAATAGCTTGTGACGAAGGATCCTTAATGTTACTACCAAGTTGACAGCTAGGTCTGTCTTGATTCGCCTTAGGTTGTAATGTAGAAGCCTCACCATTCACTTGTGATGAAGAAGTCTCGTCATTCACTTGGCACTTGTGTAATCTTTTTTGTTGGTTACTAAGCATTGCAAGTTGAAAGCTATGTTTACAACTATTTAATGCACAAATATATCAACTCAACATATATAATTCATGATATTATTAAAATACCCCCCACTCGAAAGTATAATTAATATATCATATGATACAAAATAATAATGCATAAATCATTTTTTTTTTCTTTTTTAAAACATACACTAAATGAAAAATTTCGTTAATGATATTATTAAAATACCCTCTCACTCAAATGTACAATTAATATACTACATAGTACCAAAAAATAATGCATAAATCATCTTATCATTTTTTCTATTTAAAACACTTACGAAATAAAATTTACAATTTATTATTGAGATTATTAAAATACTCTCTCACTCAAAAGTACATATGATATACCAGAAGGTACAAACCAATAATGTATAAATCATCTTATCTTTTTTTTTTCTTCTTTAAAACACATAGTAAATGAATTTTATAAATCATTAAGCGGATCGTACAAGCCAATTTTTATTTAGTCAAACTTTCTAACACTACCTTTTTCGACTATGAAACGGACCACCATTTTTGACTGCAACTTAGTAAAATAGACACCACCATATGGTTCTAAAACTGCCACTTTAAAACACCTACTATGTTTTAAACTTTATATAATGTGGAAAACTAGAAGGGGGGTTGAATAGTTTACCGGTTTTTAACTTAATTATCTTTTGAAACTTTACGTGTAATCAAAGATCTAAACTAAAAGACAATATGTAATATGCAAGAATAAAGAAAGAAACGATCAAACCACAACATGATAATTTATCGTGGTTCGGCTATAAGGACTCTTTTTCCTTGCCCTACTCCGCCCCGAGTATCCAACTCGAGATTTTCTTTCACAAGTCAACAAGCTCCTTTCACCGGCGGAGAAAACCTTACACGTCGCTTACACAAGATTACCGACACAAAGCTAGATGTCGAGTTCTTTTACAAGGGTACAACCACTCCCGTCACACTATCTATTTTGATGCGTGGTTTTGCGACCTTACAACAGGTTTTACCTCTCAAGGGATCTTGAGAAGCTTGCAATCCCCACCAGGCAGTGTACCTAACCGATGTAGTATAGTGAAGTGGCAAGTACCGGGGGATTGATCGTTCTCTAGGGGAATAATGTCGTTAGGATTGAAAAACTACTCTAATAGGTCTAAGGGTGAGGGAAGAATCTTTTTGTATTTTATGTTTTTAGGAAAGCAAATAAAATTATCTCGGGTTTGAAGGAGTGGGCGGAATTAATTGCTAGTCAACTAACCCAAATAACTACAAATTGCAAATAAAATAAAATAAATGAAAATAAAATAGTTGTGAAAACTAATATGGAGAGAAGTGTGTTTACTTAGATTTCATTACTCCCTAACTATCTTTTACCGATTGATTAGTGTGTTATAATTGCATGGATGATGGGTTGCATTCCATAATACCAGTCGTGGGGGTGTGTACGAACTTCCCCAACTCTATAAGCTCCTACTTCATTCCTATGTCGAGCCGACTAAAAGCTCCTAACATGGGATCACTAGAATTCGCTCATGCGTTAAATACAACCATATAATCGTAGTACACATCCGATCATGTTTCTTAAGACGTTCAAGCAAGTTACCGTATAGGAGGTTAGCCAGTTTTCTTAAGCCTAACATCGATAAACATTCATCCAATACAATTAATAACACACTATCCAACCAATAATTAGTAGTTAGGTTTCATTAGATCTAAGCAAACACGAAGAAAACCTAGCCTAGCATGTTAAACAAAAGACAAGAACAAGATAGAATCAAACAACACATAGACATATTGAATGATTAATTGATAACTTATCTTCAATGTAACATGGAAGATCTCAAGGTGAAAAACCTTGAAAAAGCTGCTAAAATTCGTATTAGGGTTTCTCTCTAAAAAGTTCCACACAATGAATGAAAATTGCGAATATATATATAGGNAACAAAAGACAAGAACAAGATAGAATCAAACAACACATAGACATATTGAATGATTAATTGATAACTTATCTTCAATGTAACATGGAAGATCTCAAGGTGAAAAACCTTGAAAAAGCTGCTAAAATTCGTATTAGGGTTTCTCTCTAAAAAGTTCCACACAATGAATGAAAATTGCGAATATATATATAGGAAAACAGATCTGACGGCGTCACTCTTTGGGTTGTGACGCCGTCACCTCGCCGTGCTAGGGTTTCCTGACGGCCTCTTGACGCCGTCCCCCTTTAAGTCCCAAAATTCCATTCTGGCTTATCAAGGACAATCTTCACATCCACCTCCGTTTGTCTAGCTTGACAGCATCACCTTCTAGACCTTGACGCCGTCATAGGTACTGTTCCAGCAGATTTAGAGACTTTGTCGTTTTCTTCACTTTTATGCTCCAAAAACGTCAAAATGCTTCCTTTTCTAGATTTCTTCTCCAAAGTACCTAAAATGACAAAAGGAACGATTTAGGGTAATATTTGATCAAATAATTACGATTTAGGGCTTAAATGACCCCCCAAAAGCGGTACACTTTTCGCCTCATCATATTTTAAGGCCTAAAATACAAACCGATCACTACTGAAAGTACACAATAAATAGATGTATAAACCTCGCTAGTTTACACAAAACTAAGCTAACAAGACTTGCAACGTTATGTTGAGACTTGTAACTTTTGGTATGAACTTGTGATCTTCTTTGCTACAAAAGATCTCACACAAATGAAATGTTAATGAGTTAGATGAATGCAATGAGAATGTATGTGTAAATTATAATGATAAGTGATGAGAGATTTCTTGCAAGTGGCTTACTATTTATGGCCAACCAAACCAGCAGCCTGGCGGATCTGGCAGAACCAAAACAAGGGTTCCGCCCTTGTAACTCCAGGGTTCCGCCAGGTCTGACAGTCAAAGTCTTCAAGAAATCTTTCCATATCTAGCAATGTCAAATCTAGATTCTTCAAGTCAACACACAATAGTTTGAGTAAGAATCCTTCTAAAATGTATAAGAGATCTTATGGAAAGTCAACTTCTAGATTTAGAAATCTTTCCATAAATGCTCATGATGCATGCCATGATGTCATGTTATATTTTCTATATTTAGAAATTTAAAAATGTTATATTTAATATGAAATGTAAATATAGCAAATGAAATAAGGTCTAGTTATGCAAGACTTAAACTATAAACATGTTTTACTAAAAACTAAAGTTTACATTTTGTCGTTAACAAAACTTAGCAAAGATCGTAAAATATAAATAACGTTTTTAGTTGATATTTGTATAAACAATCTCCCCCTTTTTGTTGATGATAAAACATAAACTTTATTTTTAAGCAAATCACAAATTCTAGTGTTAAGTCTTTAAAAGTTTGTATTTAAACTTGTTTTACTCAATTGATGAAAATCATTGTAAGTTTAAATATGTTTTCTCCCCCTTTTGTCGAAACAAAAAGAAGAGTTGCGTAGCGGAATAATGCAAGTCCAATTGCTCCCCCTTGGACAATACTCCCCCTAAATGGAGTGCCAAGTTAGGAAACATGATTTTGAACCTACAACAAAAGAAGTTAGTTGGCGATAATGACACACGATAAATCGTGTAACCACAACAAGTTATGAGAATATAAGCAACCATATCACAATCACAACTCATATATGATCAACAAATAATGCAAACAAGATAAAAGAAAAGATGTCATTTCAAGTAAAATTTGACTTTTTAAAAGTCAAAGACAAGAAATGAAAAGTACCATCCTACTTCTAAAAATAAAAATAAAAATAAAAATAAAAATAAAAATAAAGAAGAAAAATAACTTAAGAAAATAAAAATCCTACTTCTATAAAAGGAAGTCTCCTAACAAGTTCTTAAATGGGGCAAAGCCTCCATATTCCGCTCTAGGATTGGTTTGGGTAGGAAAGAGCATCCAAACATTCAAGAATGTGTTGTAGAGCAAAGCGGGTTTCATCTTGGACTTGGTGAAGCATGATTTTTATGCATTCACTTATTTTTGCCGCCCACTCACATTGTGAGCAACCATGGTGGGGATTGGGTAGGATGGGATCATTTGATGATGGTTGTGTTGGTGGAATGGTGGCGGTTTCTTGAGTGGAGGATGTGTTTGCAATGGAGGCAAGCAAGGTGGTTTGAAACTCCATGGCTTAATGGAGATGATTGTCCACCATGCTTTTGAAAGCATAGAGGTTGTCAAGGCGGTCGTTGATCTCCTCGTAGGAGTTTGGAGGATTGTTCCATAGCGACATCTCAATTTCCTCATAGGAGGGAAAGAAGGAATCAAAGTATTGGGTTTGGGATTGTGATTGTGGTTGTGACACTTGAGGTTGTGGTGGTTGGTGTTGTTCAAAGTGGGCTTCTCTATAGAGNCTCGTAGGAGTTTGGAGGATTGTTCCATAGCGACATCTCAATTTCCTCATAGGAGGGAAAGAAGGAATCAAAGTATTGGGTTTGGGATTGTGATTGTGGTTGTGACACTTGAGGTTGTGGTGGTTGGTGTTGTTCAAAGTGGGCTTCTCTATAGAGAGGTCCATGGATGTCTTTGTAGAGAGGGTGAAACAACAATGGTTTTGGTTGTGATGGTGTTTGTTCTTGTGGTGGTGGTTCTTGTTCAAATGGTACATTGGGCTTAAAGAATGCCCGTGTGAGTTCATATGCCATTCGTTCGATTGAGCCAAACAAAGGCAAGGGTGGTGGATTTGTTGATCTTGGTGGAATCCTCAAGGTCCTCTAGAAAAGGATGTGGTGATGTTGGTGAAGTCCCAAATAGCTCCATTGGTTCAAGCTTAGGTGATTTGGGTGGTGATGGAGACTTGGATGGTTGAGTTGGAGCTGGTGGAGGACTTGGATCAATGGGTGTCTTAGTTGGTGGTGGAGTGGTAATAACATGGTTGAACTTTGGTGATGGTGTGGGAGTTGCAAGATTTAGGAAGTTTTCGTCTTTGATGGGTGAGGAGATGATAAGTGGTGATTCATCCGAANGGAATGTTTGGTTTTTTAAATAACTTCACTCTTATACTATTGAGAACTTGTACATGTTACAAGTCTACAATCATTAGCTCCACACTTGTAATGGGTGTCTTAGTTGGTGGTGGAGTGGTAATAACATGGTTGAACTTTGGTGATGGTGTGGGAGTTGCAAGATTTAGGAAGTTTTCGTCTTTGATGGGTGAGGAGATGATAAGTGGTGATTCATCCGAAGAGGAGGAGCTAAGATTGATGGTGGTGTTGCAACAAAATGGTTTTACACTTATACGTGCGGTTCTCCTAACGGGTCGAGATGGTGGAGAGGTGGTTGTTGACTTTGTCATTGTCAAATTGGTGGTTTAGAAAGTTAGAATCAGAGATTGAGATGGTGATGGAGTGATTTGGAAGTGTTCTAAGGTGGTCAAATTTATAGAGTTGAAGAAATGTGGAAAGGAGTGTTTGGATTTGATGTTCTATCATACAAAAATTAAGGTTTCTAATGATTTGGAAGAGTTATGAAGGTTGTCAAATCATTGAAAGTCAATCCAATGAAAATGGTGGAGTAAGAAGACCAAGATATGCACTAAATGCTTAGTGGTCATGTCAAAGTGATTTGGATAAAATGTCCCACAGATTCCAAGGAACCTTTTAGTGGGTTCCTTGCCTTATGGAGAAAGGTTCCTTGAGTTAGTTGTTGTTAAATTTGAATTTTTGCGGGAAATGGGTTCCTATTGGTTTTTATGTCTAAGAATGATCCTAATACACTTAACAACTAATGAGAAATGAGTTTCAAACTAAAAAGGATGATTTGGAGTTGTGTGGAAGTTGAAATTTGAAAAATTGAAAAATTTTCTGCAGGTGCTTGGCGAAATCAAATGACAACAAGGGCGAAACCCTGTTTTGGGTTCCGTCTGGTCCGTTGGCCCAAAACTGGGTGTACCCAGAAAATACACTGGCGGTACCCTGTTTTTGGTTCCGCCAAGCCAAAAAACTGGAAAAAACAGTAATTTGAAGGTCGAGACGAATTCCAAATTTTCCCAAAATTCCCAAAATTCCCAAAACATAAACTCAAATATAGATTTGATTAGGAAATGCAAAAGTTGGATATGGAAACACTCTTACCGTTAGACTTTGACCGAGGGCTAGCGAATTTCACTATACTTAGTGAAATTTTCCATAGACTTGAAACTTTGACAACATACCAAATGTTGTCATCCTGTATAATTGTTAGTACAAACATGTTCTAAACATAACCAAATATCCCTACGAATACATAAATCCATAAAACAAAGAGTTAAACATCCAAATNCTAGCGAATTTCACTATACTTAGTGAAATTTTCCATAGACTTGAAACTTTGACAACATACCAAATGTTGTCATCCTGTATAATTGTTAGTACAAACATGTTCTAAACATAACCAAATATCCCTACGAATACATAAATCCATAAAACAAAGAGTTAAACATCCAAATTGTTCAAATGACACCTAGTGCCAAACACTCCCTACACTTGCTCTCATTGGCGATCCATCTTCTTGTTGATCTTACCAAGGAACTTCCCAAGACATTTGAACATCCCCTTAGTTTTCTTGTACTCCTCGGACTCATTTGGAATATTTGGAAGTTGTGAAAGGCATTCAAGAGGTGGGAGCCTAGAGTTGGGTAACCCGTCATCTTCACTCATTGATGATGATGATGATGAAGTAAGAGGATGATGGCGTTTCCCTTGGCCTTTAGAGACTCTCGTATCACTAAGTGGTACAAACGTATGTAGGATGAGAGAGTAGTCTAGGCGAAGGCCTCTTGGGGTCGGAGGAATTGGAGCAATGTGTCTAAAGAGACGTGTTAGGAGCATTCCATAGGGCATAGCCGTGGTGCCTTGCACGAGAATGTCGGCCATCCTTTTGGCCATGTAGTAGGCCAAGTTGAAGGGTTGCCGGGTGGACAAAGAGTAGAGCATGTAGCAAAGGAAACATCGATGTGATCCCTATTCCCTATTGTGCTAATGACATTGGTTGTAAGGAGTTCTTCCCATTTCTTGAATTGAGGCTTGAGTTCATTGAGTTCCATACCATAGGGGTCCTTGTTGACCTTATTTCCGGAATGGGTTCTCCTAGTGTCGGAGGTCCTAACAAAGAGATGATCAGGAAGTACATCCTTGGACACAAGAGGAGTGTCATAGGGATGGATGCGATCCATGAGTGTGTCAAGAGTTGTGAGTGAGTGTTTGTCGGTGTAGATGCAAGTACCATGATTTGGAACACCTAGGATTTGAGCAAATTCATTGAGAGTGATGTTGTATTGGTGATTATTAACTATGAAGTTTAGAGACATGTAACCATAATCATCGGAAGAACGAGTGACGGATGCATAGAACTCTAGAATGAACCTAGGACAAATAGGCTCGTCGATTTCCAAGAGACAATCAAAGTTGATAGTGGCAAGTTCTCTACAAAGATTTGTTCCTTCTAGGAAGGATGGGTCAATGGTTCTACCCTTGTGGACATAGCGTTTTTCTAAGGCTTTGAAAACATTGACTTGATTGGGAGTAAGACCTTTGGTTTAATGATGTTTGGGTAGGTAGTGAATGGTGTCCTTATGGTCATAAAGAGTTGCGGGAGGCATGATGATCCCTAGAAAACACAAAATTTCACATTTTAGTCTAAATTAATGACTTGTACAATGTGGATGTTCTAGTGTGTGCCTATATGAAAACAATGTGGAGGTGCAGTTATCTTGACTCATTTTGATGCTTAAAACGTTTTATAATGCAAGTTTTTGTTATAAACAAAAGATAACCTAAACGCTCCTAATTCAATGTAGCTTCGTTTGAATGTACTCGAAAATACATATTAGTTATGTATTCCCTTTCATTCAAGAGACATTATGTAACACCCCCAAAATTCGGGTCTAGCGGAAGCATACATGCATTGGGGTGCTACGAAATTGGTATCATAACACAAGGCACAAAGAATGGTTTTTATTTCATTAATATAAAATAAAAGTTGTCATGTAAGACATAAAGTTTACATGATGTAAAAATAGTGCGGAAATAGGCCCATGAAAATAGTTGAAGTAGTCCCAAATGTTCATCAGAGTCGCCTATGACCATGCCCTTTGCCAAGCGCCTTCAATTAGTGAGCTAACGCCTTAAACCTGAGAATACACGCTAAAGGTCAGCTTACGCTGGTGAGTCCATAGAGTTTAAGTTACGAAAAACAGTTTGGGACCCGAAAGGTTTTAGTGCTATGTGTAACTAGAGTAGGTGTAGACTCACAATCACAATCACAATCTCAATCTCAATCTCAATCTCAATCAATCAATCGTTTATCATCTTAGGAAAGATGAAAGAACATAGTGAGCAGGCCTCACAGCGGTCACTAGTCAGGCTACAGCAAGGAACTACCCAAAACTGCCCCAAATCTAGGCCGCGATAGCGTCTATTCCAAACTAGGGTCAAATGCCCTAGCTCTAGGTCAACGACTACCTCCGTCTACCCTAAAACTAGTCCACACAATAGCAAGACGAAACAGTAGCAGGTCCAAGTAAAACAGTTTGAGCTAGAAAGCTCTCATATAAACAGGCAAGCACATAATGCCTTCAAATACTTAATTCAAATACTTCGATAAATCACTCAATCAATCAATAAATCAATCATTCAATCATTCAACTTAATCAAATCATTCACGTACTCAAGTAGCAATCATTTCATTTAGTAAAAGAGCATGTATTCTCCCCCAAATAGTTATGAAAACTTATTTAAAAGAAGGGGGGCTATGAACTCACCTTAGCCACAGCAATGCAAGGATCACAACGGACACAATTTGGCATCAAGAGTAATACACAACAATATCCCAAAGATTAGTACGAAACCGACGAAGTCTTCTATAAGCAAGGCTTATCCCAATACGAACTTCTCAGCGACGAACCAAATCTCCATAAGATAATTACTCCCATTATTACCCAATCTTACGTCGTCAATTCATTCGTTATCCGTTTAATAGTGTTTGTGTTTGCGTTTGGTATCGTTGTGTGTGTGTGGTGAGAACACGACATAAACTCAAGTGAACTCACGCCAATACTTAAACAAGCGAAGCCAACAAGAATCGAGACAAGACTCGAGAATACTCACATCAAGAGGTGAAAAATGTTCGACTTTAATCAAAACGCGTCAAAACTCAATACGAAACATTCGGGTCGAACTACATCATCCATCCAAAACAATCATACTTAAATGGTCTACTAGGTCAACCTTATGGTCAAAGTCAAACCTCAAGTAACCAAGACTTAACACGAGAAATCGTACGAATTATTGAATACTTATCGTATTTGCTAATACAATAGTCCAACAATTCCATCAATGTACTTGTTAATTCATAGTTAACTCATACTTAGTAAAGATATGGTGAGTCGTAGGATGGGTCACCTATTAATATTCTCCCTCAACACGCTCGTTGTATACTAGTTTAATTTAACAATTCAACTAGTTCGTTAATCGTGTCGAGTGATAATATTAATACTAACCAATCCGTAACTCGACACCAAGGTAATCTAAACCTCAAGTTTTCCCAAAATGGTAAGTCTCGATAAACGTGTCCTCGAAACGATTTATAACCCGTTAGTAACAAATTAAATACCATTTCATTTATTAATTCCATAAATTATTAAATATCGTTGTTTTAGTTATTTAACGTTTTCTTTCTAATTTAGAAATATTAATTAACGTTTTAACGTCGCTTAATATTCCTTATTAATTAGAAAACATTATATAACTTCTTAACGTCATTTAATATTATCGTTAACTTATAAATATTAAGTAACAAATCTTAAATCGTTAGTTAATATTTAAAGTCAACTATTATATAAGTGTGTCATTAATCGTCTCAACAATATTATATTCTTCGAATTATGTCACGTTTCGAGTTCACTTTTATCATGGTCTAATAATCAACATCAACAATATAAGTGTAATTCGGCTCGTCGGGATCACACGAGACTAGCAAGTCTAGGTGACGCCCGACACGCTCAAACCAACACAAGCATCGCTACTACTACTCCTAACCAAAATCCGCAACCCAAATCACAACTCAAAACTTAATCCTACTCCCCATCAAATCTAATCCACCACAATAACATTACTATCATCCACACCTTGCCGAGACCCTAGTGGTCTCGGCTTCTATCCCTTCGGCACCAAACAAACGACAACAACAACAATAAACAATAACCCAATACTTGCCGAGACCCTAGTGGTCTCGGCTCTACTTCTCAGCCAACACAACAACAACAACTCTTACAACACAACAAAAACAAGCATCAACCGAAATCATTGCCGAGACCTTAGTGGTCTCGGCCCTAGCTCTCGACAACACAAACCACCAACAAGAAACAACAGGGACAATAATAACGAATCCAACTCTAGCCAAAACCCACTCTCGGCTACAAAACTTCCACCAAATCCAAACCTAGACTAATCCTAATCTATACCCATATCCAAAATTCATACCGAGACCAAGACAACAACAATAACACGAAACCCATCTATGTCGTGAGTCTAAAACTCACGACATCACTCTCGTACCCAACAAGATGACACACGGCCGTGAGTCTAGGACTCGCGGCTCTACTCTCGTAAACCCAAACAACACGAACACAAACCACACTTGATACCAAACTCGTTTTCATGCTCATTAATTGTTATCTTTTCGTTATAATTTATGAGACCTTCGAAACCCGTGGGTTTGAGGCTCGGACCGAGGTAAAAACACCTCGAGATGGTGGGGATAAACCCATTTCGTCCTCAGTTAACAAGGACCACGAAGGAGACTAAAGTGGTGGTGGATTCGAGGATAAATCTTGACTGGAAATGGTGTTAGGGTGCGTTTGATAGCGCGTGGGATAGCTCAAAAGAAAGAGGGTGAAAAGTTATGAAGGGTGGTGGTGGCGGTGTGTGGTCACTCGCGGTGATGGCGGCGCTACAGTGGCCGGAAAAAGAGAGAGGGGTGTGGGGTGGTGTCGGCTGCAAGAGGGAGAAGAAAGGGTTATAACCCTAAATTCTTTTATAAATGTTGTATTTATAGGGTCTTCTATGGACATGTGACAAACCCTATTGCACCCTTAGGGACCAATTGTGTAGTTTTTCTCATAACTTTAACGAAACGTGAACGGAACTAATAAAACGCGTCGTAACTATTTCTCGAGCACCCGAAACCATTTCCATTGGCTTTAGTTACGTTTTTACATAAACGTTTATTATAAATATGTATAACTTTATTCTCGTCATCCGAACTAAATAATATTCGTGTTTTACCCGTAATACAACCAATTCTCGCGGTTAGTATTCTAAACTTCGACGAACGTTCCCGAAATATAATTAAAGCGAATAAAAATTTAACATATGGGAAACCGAAATTTGCGGGTTGTCACAGTCCCACCTCCTTAGAAGAATCGTGTCCTCACGATTCAATTCCAGTTACTCATCAAGTTCTGAAAGAAATAAGCACATACGCACGAGGATCCATATTCACGTTCACTACGCGAGTTTAGGGTCCCTTAGCGAGTTTCGACGAACTCTATCGATAGGAATGCGACCAATTGAAAGTCGTCAAATTCCAAAATTCAAGATTTCAATAGATTAACAAGGTTCAAACGTTACGATATTAGAATTTCTCCAAGAGAAATAACAACGGCCTCGATGGCAAGTCATCACTTAGATTGTAGACATAAGAACGTCGTGAATGTTGCTGAGTTCTGACGATAGCTCAAGCGTGTGAGCTACCAATCTGACTCTAGCAAGAATCTGAAAGGATCGATACAACAAGAATTCATAAAGTTTACGTCATCAGGGTTTCTAATCATCCATAAGTAGTGTACATCTCCGTTCCGCCTTCGAACGATCTTCTTGATAGATTACGTACAAATTCAAGATCAGAAAGTTGGGTATCTCCATCTTTATCCAACAAGTCGGCGATCGGCACTCGTGACCATAGAGGATCTTTTGCAGTGCCATTGGAAAACCGAAATAGTAGGTAAGAGAGAAATTGACCAACAGGAGGTGAACGGATTAAGTAGGATTTACCATTAGATACTCAGGTAGAGGTCGGGATTCATTTCCCGAGGTCTAGCTTACGATATAGCAGCAAAGTAAAAATCGATAAAAGGATTTGTGAAACAGCTCATCGGGTCATAGGAAAACGACCCATTGTTTAAAAATCGTGGGGAAGGTTAAATCTCAATTTTCAGTTTGATTTCATAATCTTGCAGCAAGGCAGTAAAATATTTTATGAAATCATCTCATTAAGTTATTTGTAAAATAACTTACAGAGTATCAAGGAACCATTTCACCATTTATAAAGTGGTAGTTAGATCAAAATTTTGATATTTAGGATAGTAGCAAGGTTGCATTTAAATCCATAGCATGACAAAAATATTTTATAAAATCGTCTTGCGAGACAATTTCGTAAAATGGTTTGTGAGATAACAAGAAAAAAACAGTTATCCTTTATTAAGTTGTGGTAAAATCAAAATTTGGATTTTTGTGAAATAGCAGTAAACGTCTTGTAACATGTCAACATTTTGTAAATTACTTTTCAAAGCAGTTTCACTATCCAATAAGAGAGCAAAGATAAAGAATATTTCCGAGGGACGAGTGAATGAAATAGGCGGCTGTCCCAAGGATCGTGATTCAAGTTACCTCTCAAAATCTTAAGAATTCTGTTACGCACGAAATCCTTTCGGATTGGGAGATTTAACAAGTTCAAAGTGCAATTCGGTAAGAGGAGGTTGATTGCTACTATCAATCGGTCGGAGTCGATTGACTCGGCATGATACGTACGTTAGAGGTGGAAAGTACAACCTCAATTGAACATCGTCGCTAAAGCAACATCGATTGAGAAAAATGAACATCCTCAACTAAGAAATGAATAACGTCGATTAAGATAACGAACATCATCGATTAAGGAAGTGAATGTCATCAATTAAGAAAATAAACATCCTTGGTTAAGAAAAATCATCATTTGGGTAGCTTACTTCGATGGAATAAACTTTCCCATCCTCGAGCAAAATCACCAAAACCTTAAACCTCGTAACAACTTGATTTTAGCTTAATCTCGCAACTCGTCCAACAAGAACTGTCACGAGATTCGACCGTATAACAAGTTGTTAAGAAATAAAAATTTAACGTCGTCGATGATTTGGCTCAATTCAAGAATTGCTCAAAACAACGAATAGGTACTTACGGCTAGAATTCGAAATTCATCATACGGTTCCGAACACAAGTTTAGAGTAGAGGGGACTGTGACTAGATCGCAGAATGAAACGAGGCTAAATGCCAATTCACAACTCGAAACGAAATCGAAGATCACAAAATACCATGATCCAAATTCAAAATCCAGAACGTACTCAAAATCAATTCCACCAATATCCGAAAGTCACGTCGAGGCTTAGTCGGAGTTTAATCAAAATATACTCAAAATTAAATTCAAACGTATCCAAAGTTAAATCCAACGTAGTCGGAATCAGATCCATAATGATCAAAACCGAATTCAAAATATCGAAAGTCCACTTGGGACGTAGCCGGAAATCAATTCAATTACGAAGTTCGAAATCAAATCCATACGTGACCAAAATCAAATTCAAACAATAGTCCAAACCAAAATCCAATACTTTCAATAAAATCGACGAGGCTCAATACGATAAGCAACTCGGATTCAAATGATGCCAATAGGGTCTAGCTGACCCAAGGCGAAAATACGCTCGATGGCGACAAACAGGAATTCCACGTAAACGAAGACGTTTAGTGGTGTTAGAAGCATTACGATTCATACGGTGTTGCGATGCCAATGTGTCGTGTGCTAATGCAGGCTTAGGTGTTGAGTTCAATGCTTGTGTGTGCACGCAACTTATCATTCCTAGAGGCAAACTCTAACCCGAACATAATGCTGTTGTAACTACCCTCAGTATCACAAAATTCACCTCTGAGCCAGACATAGGTGATCAGGCCATGTCCAACTGTCCCTGGTTGAATGTAGGTGATCAGGCTACACTCAGCCGAGGTTCAATGAATTTTGAAACACTCAGCCTAGTCACGCTAGTAATATGTCCTTTATCCCAAATCATTCCAAATGCTACGACTAGTGTGCAAAATCAACAAGTCGATAATGAGATTACGCAAGGAAATAGCGTAACTCAGTGATAGATGCGGTACTTGCATAAGCATATGGAAATGCTCATGGCGAATAGTTAAGATAGGCGGATATGAACGAAATATCCGAAAGAAAGGCACACACTACTACGATTATATCCTCATACTCGTCAATCATATCATACTCAATTCATCGCATATATCATCAAATATCTCACCAAGTGTATTCTCAGTTATCTAATCAACTACATCCTCAAGAAATTATTACGCGAGGCATCAGCTTGGCAGGCAGGCACGTAGCGGTCATAGGTTTTCATTTTCACAAAAGTGGTTATAGTTTGGGTTTTAAAATGCCCAATTCTCTATAACCTAGGCTCTGATACCATC
>LBNU01033544.1:0-20106 GCA_014162995.1 Artemisia annua
CGCTTCGGTTTTTTGTGGGGACCCGAAATGGCCCCCTCGTGGATTTGTTGAAAGTGGTTGGGGATTGTTTGGAATTCCACAGTTTGAAGAAGTGGGTTTGGTAAGTTGTTTGTTATGGGGAAATTGTTTGTTTGGAATTGGGGTTTTTAAGTTGAAAATTGTTTGCCATTAGTTTTATTTTGCTTGTGTATAAATTGGGCAATGGTTTTCGGGGTTGTGTCAAGACCAAGCCAAGAAACTTTGGAGAAAGAAAACCGACCGTTCGCTTTGGACCCAAGACGACGATTTAATTTTGGCGGAATGTTTCATATAAGTATCTGAGGATCTGATCGTCGGGAAGAACCAGCAAAATGACAAATTTTGGTAAAAAGTTCTCGACAAATACAATGAGCAAGTCAAGAAGCATAAAAGTTTGAAAGAGCGTAACAAGAATATGTTGATGGGAAAGTGAACTTCGATGAACCAAGAAGTCGGGAAGTTTAACTCAATTTTTGAACAAACCGTAAGGCTTAGCGGCGAAGATGATGAAGATTTGATGACCCGAGTTTAATAAATTATTACAAAAATCTACTCTTACCAAACCAAATAACCAAAATCGACACTATTTTTTCACTTTATGGATCTCTACACGGCAAGCAAGTACATTTGCCCGCTACATTATACATGTCAAAATAAATATCGAGTGTTTATTTAATAATAATAAAAAATAGAACATGCCAAGCGAAATAGTTTGCTCGCCACTTAAAAAAAGAAATGGGGCATGCCAAGCATACCGCTTGCTCGCTTCTTTCATTTGCTCGACACAATTTAATAAGTTTGACTTGCTCATAGGTTGAAGTTCTATATGTAAAACATAAAATGCATATGTACAAAAGGTGTTGCCTAATGTACAAAATGCATATGTATAGGATGCATAGGTTTGAATTAATAAACTTTGGATACAACATTTTTTTTTCCGAGAATAGGATAAAACAATTCAAGAAGTGTTATATGTACAACATAAAAATGCATGAGTTACAAAAGGTCACTGCCTAATGAGAATTTTGGTTGCTTGGTGTTAAGAAAAAGAAAGAAAAAGGACTAACGTGTTTGCATATGATATGGAGACATGGATGACGAGCAAATAACATAAAATGCATGAGTTACAAAAGGTCATTGCCTAATGAGAGTTTTGGTTGCTTGGTGTTAAGAAAAAGAAAGAAAAAGGTCTAACGTGTTTGCATATGATATGGAGACATGGATAAAGAGCAAACACATTTTCTCGCTATTTCGCATTTCATAACACAAGTTTCTAGGGTTCAAAATTTTCACTTCAAGAAGTGTTATTTTCCCTATTCATTGCATATCATATTGTCTGCGTACTTGTTGGTTAGCATTTCATAGGATAGATAAGCGTGTTGAATGTGATTTAAATAGGCCTGTCTAAAAGTAAAGAACTCTACAAAGTTGGTTTTTGTATGCAAATTTTATCAATAAATTATCAACCATGAAATAACCATTTTGTTTATCTCATAAAACCAACAAACAAGTAACACATTCATCAAAATCCAACAAACATTAAATAATCATGGACTGAACCTACATGCAGTCTTCTTTGTTCTTTTGAATGAAGTTTCTTGGCTTCTACTAGCTCGACTTGCTCTTACACTTTCTTCATATTCTTCACTACTCTCATTAGGTTAGGGAGATCTACTCAATAGATTCTTCTCCCCGATCTTCAGGTGGTGTTCTTGTCCCACTTCCAGCTCCACTACCCACTGTGCCACCCTCTCTAGTTATGTTTCCCCTTCTAACACCTCAGCTCACAAAATCACCACCTATAGCTAATGTACCACCACCTCTACCAACTGCAACAACACCTCTCCCTCTGTAACTACGCCTCCAAAAAAATACCACATACTTTCTCTAATAGGTTTAGGCCTTGCATCAAAAGTTAAACCAACCTTATTTTGATCTTGCAAATAACAACCAATGCATGTCATTTTACTTGATTCACTGATATCATCCAATACCCGTACTTCTGTATCATCACCAGCCATATTTCTTTCTCTTCATTTTTGTAGTTGGAAGCTGTTCCATATCTATATTGGAATAAAAGTTGGAAGGAGTATAAACTCATGACACCTTTTGTGTGGTTAAATATAGTTTGAGTTTATTTTGATATGCTTTGAAATAAACTCGTTTAACTTTCATTCTGTGAGATAAACGAGTACTAACTTCTCACAATTACACACAAACCTACCCATCTCATCTCATCAAATTATTTACTTCTCAAAACTTATTTACTTCTCACAACTTATTTACTTCAGCGTACACACTTACATCATTAACTTTCAGCTCATCAACCTTGTTCATCAAACGCATTCAAACTCTCAGCTCACCATGGATGCACAATCAAGAAACTCAGAAACAAACAATCATAATCATGTGGTCCGTTACTGATGATAGGGGTGGCAATTCAGGTCGGGTTCGGGTTGGCGAGTTCGGGTTGTCAGGTTGGCGGGTCAGAAAACCCCAACCCGAACCTGACCCATTTAAATCATCGGGTCAGCTACGTCAACCCTAACCTGTTTACACGTAACCCGAACCTGACCCATTTAACCCGTATATATACTTGGTTGACGGGTCAAATAGGTTACACGGGTTGAAGATGTTAAATGGGTTTTGGGTTGACCCATTTAACCCGTTTTATATACAAAAGTTAGCACATTACACGAGTTAAACATGTTAAACGGGTTAGCGGGTCGACCTTTTAACCCATGTGACCCGTATAATTAAATATAAATATTTTTTAATTTAAGAAAAAAAATCTTAAACGGGTTGGCGGGTCAACCCGTTTATTTTATTCATAACCCGAACCTGACCTGTTTAATAAACGGGTTAGATATGTCGACCCAAACCTGACCCGAAATCTATTTAGCTCAACCCGAACCTGTTAATTTTCGTGTCGGTTTCAGGTCGGGTTTCGTGTTGGGTCAGAAATTGCCACCCCTAACTGATGACGTGTAATTTCATACGCTTTCTATTTGAGTTTTAGGTACTCAGGAAACAAATGCTTGAAAAAGACATGTTTTGGGCTCAATTTGATGGAAAAACTAAGAAAACGACAACATCAAAAAAACCATCACGAGAAGGGCTCATGACGGCATCACAGCCAGATTGTGAAGCCATGTAACACCCCCAACTCAAATATGGCAGCTACAGTGCTGGGGGTATTACGAAAATAGAAACCAGGCACATTTATAGTAAACGACCACAACTCGGGACGTTTAAAATGTGACCAAAACATATCATTCGATTTATAAACCATTTAGAGTACAAGTACTCTTTAGTCAAAGTTTGCAGCGGAAAAGTAAATAGAGTTTGCAGCGGAAAATAAGACAATCAGTATAGCACGCGGAAATGTAAAAACACAAAGGTTTGAGGCATGACATGTAAAAAATAGGTAGTAAAGTAGTTAAGCCTGCCGTGACAGAATACCTCAGCCAATGCCACTCCTCCACGCCCATATATACATCATTGCCAAGTAAACATTCATTACCTGAAAATACTGCTTAAAAAGCAACACAAAGTTGAGTGTAAGTCGCATAGGTTTAAAATATAAAGTTGAGCACAAGGTTTAATCATAAGATATGAGCAACATATGCTGATATCGGTGTAATCAAAGATAACAACCAATGGTATAGAGGCATCCCTGTGACAGTATAACATGTTTGATGATGTAAGCTCATGACACGCAATACTTAACCCAATCATAATATCAATATAACCGCGGAATTTCGTAGTATAACAGTGCCCTCAGGCGAGCACTTGCCGTTACTCGAACAAATCGAAATAGTACACCACATGTTGCCTATCAGCAAAAAGGAGTGGAGGGTCAATTGCCTATAGCGTTCTATATCCCTATATTCGCGTTCATCGCAAGTGATTAATGGTTCATGATCTCGAGGGTTCTTGCATAGAACGGCAGAGTACTTAGCACATCGTCAGGAAAGCAATACCAATCAGGAAAGCATACCAAAAATACTTGGTGCTCAGAAAACATGTATAAAGCATGTATCTCACCCCATGGGTTTAAAACATTATAAAAGATAAAAGGTGGGCTATGAATCACACTTAATCAACAGCAGGTAAACGGATATAATAATCAACCAAACAATACGCCTCACCAGTAGCACAATCCTCAGCACAACCTAATATATAAATATCATAATCTCAGCAATAGTACTCGAATACTTTAATGAGTTAATGCTTGAAATGAAAGTTTTATAAAAGATGATGGGTTTAAAAAAAACATTTTCCAAAAGCAGTCTCGTGTGGAAGACTATAGAAAGATTAAGTCGGCGAACCTCGAAACACATGAGAAAACACGAAAAGACTCGAAGAATACTAGTCAAAAGAAAGAAGAACAGAAAAGAATAAAAGGACACGAATAGATTACAAGACAACAATTCCTAATGTCTCGGTATCTACCCATTTTCCCAAAAATGATAAAAGATTATATTTGTTAAATAATATAGTAGATTTAATAATATTATTTAAGTAAATTTCGCATGACCTGCCGTTGTTAAAGCATTCCGAAGTCACGACTCTTTTAAATATTAAATAACGTTAATAATGAATATAATGGTAGTATTAATATGATGGACTATATCATTCACGTTGCTCCATTAGTTGTTCAGGTTTATCGGACCATTTCGTATAGTTCGGTTCCAGGTACGTTAAGATCTTTAAGGCCTAACGTACCCTACCGTTCGGTACAAAGGGTCCATAATCCAAATTAACATAGCCGCAAATCCATCGTCCAATACAGTTCACAAGTCATAATATAAGTCATCAAAGCGGTACCAAGATCCCGTCACCAAATAAATTAACTTAACCAATTTTATGATTTTAATTTCATAGTTATGGGTGTTCCATACTTACTTTACCGTTTAAAACTAATTAGATAATCAATAGGTCTGTAATAAGTAACAATAAACCATCCGCAGAACTTAATAAACCATCCCGACAAAACATAACCAAAACCAAATCCGCAAAATATCACAATCCCATATCTCGCCTCTACCAAAAATACCAAATCTAATCCTAAACCCGTCAACTAACCTAAATAACAACCAATACATTTCGCAACAACCTTCGGCTTAACCAATCTCATCCGAATCCAAACACAACCAAACCAAGTCACCAATAACATCAACCAACAACAATTATAACCACTCACCACCACCACCATGACTCGGTGGTGGTGGGTCACGGCTGCCGACACACGAACAAACCAAACGGAACCCAAAATTAATTCAAACAACAAAAATATATACTCCCTTTCGTCATTTAACTCGACCAAAACATCCAAATAACAAAACCCTCACCGAGTCAACCGAGTTGACTCGGTGAGTTGACCGAGTCGCGACCCAAACGAGACCAAATCAAGAAACCACACGAGTTTTAACCTTAAACATATATCAAAAACACTTTTAATAAAAAGGTTTATCAATAAATCGGATTTAATAAAAAATAAAATTAGGGTTTGGATTAAATTAAGTTTTTGTTAATGAAAAATGAATAACAAGGTGTGGGGAGTGCTCGGTTACCAAAAGAACACGGTGGGGGAGGGTGGCGGCTTGTGGTGGTGTCGTACGAAAAGAAAAACGGGAATAGGGGGCGCGTCGGGTCGATTGGGGTGAAACGGGTTGCGGGGATGAGTCGGGGATGTCCCGATCTATAAGATTGGATGGGTGGTGTAAGTGGGTTTGGCCGGAATTTATTCCGGTGACCGGAAAATAGGGCGGCGCCGGCGAGAAGGGTGGCCGGATTTTGTAGAGAGAGAAAGAAGAGAGAAGGAGGGGAAGTGTGTGTGTTTTTGAGTTGGAAAAAATGTGAAAGTAAGGGTGGGTAGGGGTATTTATAGGGCAAGGCATGGGGTGGGTTTTAGCTAATCTTCTTCACAAAACGGTTCGGGACTCAAATGACTTAGCAAACGGACTCGAAAAATTATAAAACTTGCGCCATCGTTCTCGAAATAGTTTTTCCAATAAAATCAAGCGTAAACTTCATAGTTTTTCTCAAACTCAAAATAAATCAAATAATCTGGCAAGTGAAACAAATTCGAGTTTCTCTAGGTTGTGCTGAGCTAGTCTACAAATAAATTCTCGTTCCTAATATATCTCACGCTCTTCAAATCAATTTTAACATGCTTTAAAGTTTTTAAAACGTTTCAGGCTCTAAAAATAGAAGTTTGGCTAGGATTAGGTTTTAGGAAAAATACCAGGTGTTACAAGCCATCACCGAGAAGAGCTAACGGTACAGGCTCTGGAGACGGCCTCAAGCTGATGGTGTCAAGACCAAAAATATAATGACTGGCGGCGTCACAACCTTTTACATGACGCCGCCACAACTAATTCGGTGCAATTTTGAAACCTTAGAAAATAGCGAGCTGACGGCGTCACAAGATCAATGTGACGCCGTCACGAATGTAAAACTATATATATTTTTTCGCTTGTTTTCATTATTGAGTATGCAACTTTTGGAGGATAAACCCTAGACAAAAAACTCTGCTTTTGTATGCCTTTTGGCCATTAATGTCTTCATGTTTGGTGAAATAATGTATATATTTCAATAATGTCTATGTGTTATTGTTTGATTTATCTATTTACTTTTCTTTTCATTACAATGATAGGCTAGATCATGTAGTATTTGCTTCGAATTGCATGAAATCTAGTTATTGATTGTTGTGCTGCCTTCTCTTGGTGAATGGTATGCGTGTTAGGAGTTGGAAAAATGGCTAGGAAAAATATACTAGCTTGAATGTCCACTAAAACGTGACAAGTTAATTATGTCTTTGGATTAATTAATTTGAGGTGAGTATTTATTGCGTAGTTAGTTATTGGGTGAGCTTGACAATTCATATAAGAAGTTAACTAATTTAATTTTCTTATCGTTAGTTTAATTTAGCTTAATTAGTAGTAATTAGTAGTTAAAAACTAAACTCTTCCAAACTCAAGATTTTACTTGCTTTCAATTAAATATAAAATACCAAAAATAATCTTTCCTCAACCCTTAGGCTTATTTAGTCATACTCACTATTCCCATAGAGAACGATCAATCCTAGTGTCTTGCCTATACTGCACTACAGTGGTTAGTACACTGCCTAGGAGGATTGTAAAACTTATTCGATTTTGCAAAAATCCGTCATCAGTTACCCAATGAAAGTAGAAGGCTCTCAAGAATGGTATCACTTTGTTGACCCTGAACCACCACTTCAACCAATAACAGAACCATACGCATCTAACTATCAATGTTGCAAAAATACATTTCAGAGTCGTGAGGAACTAAGCATGTTTAAAAAAGAGGCGTGCCACATGTAGACATCGATTAACAACTATATCATCCAACTCATGGAGGAACGCCTCAAAAAACCATGAAAGCTGTCCTATCTATGATATGGTCGTATTAATTTTAGTTTTAACTATGTTTATGTAATATTTTTTAGAACATCTACGAATTTCAAATCTATATGTTTTTATCAGTTTGTTATAGAAACAAAGGGTGATTAGATGTAATTTCTTCTTTGACTGTGTTTCTTGAAGTGGTTGTGCTAGTTTCCGCCATTTTTTATTTTGTAAAATTTTGGTTACAAATTGTGGAATTGGTTATGAATTGAACTAAATTTAGTTGATAATTGTGATCTTGATGTTTCCATTTGCAATTTGCACTTGTAGTTTGCATTTTTAAATGTCAACAGATACTAAAAAATGAATAACTATGTAACCAAACTAACATACTGTTGCATTTTTGTCTTTCAGTTACTATGTTAGTCAAAAATCAAAATGACATACTGTTGCATTTTATCTTTTGTACTTGTAGTTTTCATTTCGTTCTTATCTCAATACTTACATTGCCTTCAATATAACTTCAAAATGGACAATGATCTAGTCATTCATAATGGTGAGAAAATCCACCTCTCTAAGTTGATTATAAAGATTTAGAAGATTTGATTGCACTATTACCAAGTGAACAAGATGTTGTGGCAGGAAAAGGTAACCAAGCTAAGTGGACAGTTGCAAAGCCTTTAGTTGTTGGCTTACAAGCTGTTGCAGTCAATGGTAAAGATGGGTTGTAGACACGAAGAAGGCAAGGAAGGGATGGTAAAGAGGCCATGGTTTGAATGGTTGTATGTTTTTCTATTTGATTATGCTTTTGTAATTGATGGTTAAGACACTCAAGTTGTTTGAATTTGTGGCATGCAACTGTTAAACACAATCTAGTTATGTTTGGAACTGCATTTTGCATTTGAAGTTCAATTTTGTTTGGAACTGTAATTTGGAGTTTAGGGGGTGTTTGGATTTGCATTGGTATTTTTTTGTGTCTACAAGCGGACCTACTCAGATCTTTCCAAGCTTTATTCACACTGATTTAAAGTATGCATTTGCATATGCAGTATTACTTTGAATTATAAAGGTCAACTTATACAGATTCAGTGTTAACATGTGTTTTATGCAGATTCAGTGTCAACATTTGCAGATACTAGTTTGATTTTCATTAGTTAAAAATATGTATCCTTTTCTAGCATTTATCACATAACCAACAACCGAAAGAATACCAATTTGACATTCATTATTCAAAACAAACATGTAGTTAAGTTACAAGTTAATCTGATTTCAAATCAAATTCCAAGCCAAATTCCAACAAAAATCTTTCCTCTTTCTCTTGTTCTTGCCTAATTTTGTCCTCCCACTGTTGTTCAGCCCTTGCTTCTTCTTCTAGTGTTTGTGTCAATGCTTCTTCGTCTAATCTCAGTTGTTTTTCCTGTGCTTTAGTAAGAAGTCCATTTTTAAATGGCTGTGTTATTGCTTCTTGTTCTTCAATAACATGTTACTCAATTGCAGGCAAATCAGTTGTACCACTAACACTTCAACTACCACCTACACCTATGTCGTTTCCAAGAATTGTATCCTTATGGAAAACATTAACCGCATTTCTCATTGTAATGTTAAGATAATGACATGATAGTTTAGGAGAAAACACAAAAATATGTTGAAGTATCAAGGCAGCTCCCACAGTAATAGCCTTTCCATAACCACCCTTTGTAAGGACTTTGTAATGAATTGTAGCAGAAATTGTATTCAAAGGTCTTTGAGTGTTACTGTGAGATCACCTAGCATATTCGAAGTACAAGACTTGCAAATTGCAACAACCTGCTCTAGTTTCCCGTTCCTGAGAAAGTGTTTGATATCTCCCAAACACTCACTCACGTACTCCCCATTAGTATTTACCAACTCAACAACGCTAACCCACGGCCCATGTGTAAAGTTCTTATCCTAACCCACATCCTCAACAACTTTCCTAATATACTCTAGCGTTGGAATTACACACTCCTGCCCACCTTCCCTAATATCTGCTAGTTTACGACACTTCGCCATTTAAATACCAGCAGGATCGAGTATTATCCTAACCGAATTTTTAGGGCTCTGAGATGAAACAAGGTTTTCAATGGTGGGGGTTGTGTGACGGCTTTGGTGGTGGTTGTTGCAGGGACAGAGGGGGTTGTTGTAGGGATGGTGGGGGTTGTTACATGTATCAGATTTGTTCATTTCGTTTGCAGAAGTATAATGAAATCTTTGTAAATTTGTGTTTCAAAACATGTGTTTGTGAATTTGGGTTTATAAATATTGAATTTTCGTTTCAGAGCTTATGTTTGTGTTTGGCGGGAAAGGTACAAACTAGGTTAATAGAAATTTTTGAAGATAAGGAGGGTAAATTAGTCATTTCACATGGCTACTAATGAGTATATTTAACGCTCGTTAGCTAAAACCAACGATTTGCAAAAAAGTGGAAACCACAGGGACATTGTTCGCCAAAATGGCAAACTAACGAGACATTTTTCGCTATTAAGTTTGTTCAAAGGCATTTTTCACAAAAATGACAACCCACGAAGACATGTTTTGCAGTTTACCATTTATTTTTTGAACAAACTATAAGTACTAAATAATTACCCACATTTTGCACACTTTGTGAAATGAATGATTAAAGCATTTATAAAAAAAAAGAAAGTTGAATAAAACTATAGGTGGTATCTAGGGTATTTGACAGCCTAACCATATGTTGTTGCCATGTTAATTTCATGCACTCCTGTTGGCTAATCCTATCACTTTAAATTATATTTTCACATTTACTTTAAATTGTTTTCTCACATGATGCAAAGGAAATTATAAATACTTGAAGACTTACTATTTCGAGATTATTAAATGGTTAAAAGCCACATATAATAATTATTAAACGGAGCTACTATGTACACATGAAGGAATCACAAGAAGAATTAAACAAAATTTAAACGGAGCTACTATGTTAATCGGACAAAATGCAATAAAAAAGTCGATATTTTTTCTTTCTTACAAAACTAGCATGAAACAAAAAATTCCACGAGCTCCGTCCCCTCGAGACCCACCTACTAATTATGGATCTCAAATCTCGTATCATACAAAATCTTTTGTATCCTTATATTTGTTTTTTAAGTGAACACGTACGGTTTAAATTTAATTTACGTTCATAAACTCACTAATAATTCTCTTAATGATAGTATATGATCTGATTCTTTTTGTATTGTAATGCGTTAATGGAATTTGAGTAGATAAAGTACTTGCTTCTGTTCATTGGTCATTCTTAATAATCGACCATCGATGTAACTAATCACCGTTTAGTTATTATTTCCATCACTNATTTAAGAAAAATATATAATACTCAAAAGTTTAGGTGAGAATTTTCATTGTAAGAAAAGTAAAAAAAAAAATATAAAAAAAAAAAAAAAAAAAAAAAAAAAAAAAAAAAAAAAATGTATAAGCTGGTATAAATGGGCAAACATTTGTCAACATTGTTCCCTAAAGTGAGATTGAACACATTTAAAGAATATAAACATTTAATGTAAATATACTACACAGCTAAATGCTCGATACATCTCTATTACTCCATGAATATCCACCTTGATTTTTGCCTATAGAACTAAGTCTGTGAGTGTATTCAGTGGTTAACATAGTTCTTACTCAAACTTTAACTTTGGTTTATGTTTAAGTTGGTTAAGAGATCACCAAACAATTGTCATTCAACTTAAATTGTTATTCCGCAAAACAAACTTAATATTACCTTTTTCTTTTCTTTTTTTTTTTATTTTTATTATTATTTTTTTTTAATGTGTTTAAACCCGATGAATATATAAAAATAATAATGTTGTTAGGTATAAGGGAGGGTGGTAATGAGCCACCCTAAGAAAAACCTAACAAGACACTCTATATGCTTTGTACATAAACAAAACATAACAACCAAAAACCGAACTATGACCTAAAGGACCTACGCAAGATAAGCAGTAGACACAAGGACCTCTAGCTAGCTAATCAGCCTCTATCTGATATAATACTCGAAATCTTCCACGTCCTATATAATTGTTCAACACGAGGCTTCTTCTTGAACCTAATTGATGCAATCTTTAGCCTCAAAATATCTGCCACAAGCTTAGACAACGGCTTCGGATTTCTTTCGCCTTTTCCATGAACTCTGTTGTTGCGTTCCTGCAATACGAAATAAGAAGAAGCAGCTACGATTAGATGACCAACAATAATAGTAACATTATTCGTATGTGCAATAGGAAGTAACCAATCAACAATGTCGCTCCATTTAGACAAAACGAAGCTTATTTCAGCCTTGTTCAATAGTTCCAAAATTGCGACAAATACGCCCACTCAAAGAAAAGATGATCATGAGAATGGGGTTGTACTTTGCGTAGCGGACAACAAAGCAGGTTTAAGTCAATATTACTACTGACATCCCATTGCCTCATTCGATCTTGTGTCAATAACCTTTTCTTCGTAACTAACCATATGTGTTTAACATGTCTTGGGATACTATAAGACGACCAAACTAAGTTGGACCACTCGACTTCATTGCCAAGAGCATGGATAGAATTCCATGCATTTAAGACAGAAAAAGATGATACAGTGCAATCAAGAAGCTTCCGGTGTAACGTATCAATCTGATCATGATGCAAAGTTGGGACACTAACCTGATTTAAAACGGGGAATGAACTAAACCATGAATGGGGCCACGTCCATGAACCATCAGAAATCACGGCTGCTACTGTTTCTTGATGATCAAACCCGACATTACTTATGGCTCTATATGACACGTGGTCCATCAATGGGCATAGAACTTCCCATGTGTCGAACCACACTACTGATGCTTTCTCACCATTACCTATCTTGTACCAAATATAGGGACGAACAATGTTACGAATTTGCAATAGCATACGCCAACCCCAACTCACATCTGATATAAGGCTAACGTCCAAAACACTACGATTTTTCAATTTGTATGCATGAATCCATCGAACCCACATGGACTACTTGTTTATCTTATTAAACATATTAAACATACTTTGCTAAACATAAAGATTAGTTAGTTAACCTTAGTTAATTTATAACCAACTAAACGAGAACAACACATACGCAAACATGAAAAATTGTTTATCTGTGATTTAAATAGTGTCCACGCAAATGGTGTTTTCTCTAACAAGTTCAATAATCTGAAAAGGTTCTTTTTAAGTTTATTCAAACCCAAATATCCTTATATTGTTTATACGTTTATCATCCCAAAATTAAATGAATATCATTGGAAAATTTACAAATGCAAGTAATTCCGTGCTTATAAGTTATATCTATGCGGCAACATTCTGTGGATTACATTTATGAAATTTACCTTTTTACAAACTAATAAAACATTGCTACACAAATTTAACATGATTTATTAGTCATATCTTTAGTCCTTTAAATTATGGAAAATGATTGGAAGCCTAATTGTGTGCCTAAAGATGTGTCTAAACATGTGTGGCATGATCATGATGGTTTGTGAAAAAGTAAGTCCCATGACTGTAGCCATTAAGATGATGCCACACGCTTGGGCACATTTTTAGGCACATAATTTAGATTTTAGATCTCTCAATCACTACTCTTAAATTATTTCTTCAATTACATTGCAAACTAATGTTTAACAAATTTCAGTATATAACCAATATATTATCAGTTCACTAATCTATCTATAATAGTACTAATTGTTGGTAAACTTTGTCTTTTAGGTTACAATTATTGGTATGAATATGATGCCTACCGCTAATGGTAAGGTCTATGTAACACCGTCGGTAAAGCATGTAAAATAATTGTTTGGGTATCTCATTTTTTTGTGATGTTATTAAATTTAAGTAAACAAAAATCGTTGGACCGTTTCGGTAGGTGGTGTTTCGTTTTTGCTATAATCTAGAAAATGGTTAAATATAACATAAACTCTAAAATGCATTATCATGGTCCGGTTTAAAATGAGATTTTAGTAACGGACAAATAGACTAGAACACACAACGTACATAGATACATTTATTTTGTCTGTTTCATTTATGTTATAAAAAGATTGTAATGAAGACTTTGTAGCAAAAGATACCTGTAAATTTAACGTTTTCAAACTATACAATATATCAACACAGGAGATTTTTAGCTACAGATGCAATACGAAATAGACATCTTCACGCTAATCATGTCATCTACTCTATCCGTATTTTTATTGCACGCGTTTGAGCACCGCACCGGCATAGTCACATTCGTTGCGAAAACTAGAGATGCTTTATAGATCTACGCAACTGTAAACATAATAATTTTTATACATATTTCTCAATGCAAACAGTTTTGCTAAAATGTTTGCACTTTTAAAAAAACGAGAATAAGATAGCGTGAACATATAAAAAAAATATTTGTTAGTGGTTATGAAATCTTGGTACGTTTAGTGATATTAAATGTGAGTGTGTGAACTGTGAATATTTGTCGAAAAGAAAAATAGACAATTGAATTTATACATTCCCTGGCCTTTACTATAATTTTATTTGAGAAATGATACAAGACAAGATTGGCAATGTAACATCAATATGATGATTTGTGAACGTCTCTTAGTGATAAAAAGTTATAAAGCTTGATCATGATTTGCTGCCGTCGTTCATAGTTGTTACTCAAATGATGAAAGATGGAAATTTCTTCAAACCTCCACCATCATGTCCTCATATTCATAGTAATTATGTCACAACTTTTTACATAAAATTATCTTGGAATTTATCACCAAACACACACTTATTCTCACATAGTGTGTTTTGAGCTGTGGTTTTCTCAAAGATTTTGAGGTCAACGGTCATTATCAGGATGGAAGCATGTCTCCTATGCTCACATTCTCATACTGGGACCCTATATATCTCACAACAAACACACTTATTGTTTTTCTTTAGTGTGGTGTTATTGTTATCATTATATCTTGTTGTTGTGTTTAGGTGAATTGTTGTTTTCATGATCTCTTGTATTATTTTATAACATTTTTAATCCATAGCCTCCTCATCATCATCATCCTCCTCATCATCCTCATCATCATCATCATCATCATCATCATCATCATCAATACCAACATCATCCTCTAAACCTACCTCATCATCCAAACCAACCTCATCCTCTAAACCTACCTCATCATCCAAACCAACATCAACATCTAACTCCATCTCATCTTCTAATAGCAATGGGACAACAACTGGTGGGACTGGGACAGACATTATACTCTACAAGAGCATAAGGAAGGTATAAAATCACTAGCCAAATTTTTGCGGAAAACATTTTATAAGCCAAAGCATAATAGTGGAGAAGTTCCACTAAACCATAATATCAAGGCATGTATAAATATAAAGTTAAAATAAATTACCTGGGCGCGAAGTAGCATGAAGGGCTGGCGGCTTTCTGTCTCAAAACATTTTGACTCCAGGAAAAAGTTTATAGTCGAGTGCGAGCTCGTTCTCTATAAACGTAGGCTCTGATACCATTCTGTAACACCCCCAACTCAANCCTACCTCATCATCCAAACCAACATCAACATCTAACTCCATCTCATCTTCTAATAGCAATGGGTCAACAACTGGTGGGACTGGGACAGACATTATACTCTACAAGAGCATAAGGAAGGTATAAAAACACTAGCCAAATTTTCGCGGAAAACATTTTATAAGCCAAGGCATAATAGTGGAAAAGTTCCAACTAAACCATAATATCAAGGCATGTATAAATATGAAGTTCAAATAAATTACCTGGGCGCGAAGTAGCATGAAGGGCTGGCGGCTTTCTGTCTCAAAACATTTTGACTCCAGGAAAAAGTTTATAGTCGAGTGCGAGCTCGTTCTCTATAAACCTGGCTCTGATACCATTCTGTAACACCCCCAACTCAAATATGGCAGCTACAGTGCTGGGGGTATTACGAAAATAGAAACCAGGCACATTTATAGCAAACGACCACAACTCGGGACGTTTAAAATGTGACCAAAACATATCATTCGATTTATAAACCATTTAGAGTACAAGTACTCTTTATATAAAAGTTGCAGCGGAAAAGTAAATAGAGTTTGCAGCGGAAAAATAAACAAAGTATAGCAGCGGAAATGTAAAAGACACAAAAGGTTTGACGAATGACATGTAAAAATAGGGTAGTAAAGTAGTTAAGCTGCCGTGACAGAATACCACTCCAGCCAATGCCACTCCTCCACGCCCATTATATCATCATGCCAAGCTAAACATCATTACCTGAAAATACATGCTTAAAAAGTCAACACAAAGGTTGAGTGTAATCCATAGGTTTAAAATATAAAGTTGAGCACAAGGTTTAATCATAAGATATGAGCAACATATGCTAATATCGGGTAATCAAGATAACAACCAATGTATAGAGGCATCCCTGTGCATATAACATTGTTGATGATGCTAAGCTCATGACACGCAAACGTTAACCACAATCATAATATCAATATAACCGCGGAATTTCATAGTATAACAATGCCCTCAAGGTCGAGCACTTGCCATTTACTCGACAAATCGAATATAGTACACCACAATTTGCCTATCTAGCAAAAGGAGTGGGAGGGTCAATTCCTATAGCGCTATATCCCTATATTCGCGTTCACTCGCAAGTGATTAATGGTTCATGATCTGAGGGTCTTGCATAGGCAAGGCAGAGCTACTTAGCACATCGTCAGGAAAGCATACCAATCAGGAAAGCATACCAAAAATACTTGTGCTCAGAAAACATTTAAAGCATGTATCTCACCCCATGGGTTTATAAACATTTAAAAGATAAAAAGTGGGGCTATGAATCACACCTTAACAACAGCAGGTAACGAGATATATATGTCAACCAAACAAATACGCCTCACAGCAGACAATCCTCAGCACAACCTAATCATATAAATATCATAACTCAGCAATAGTACTCGAATACTTTAATAGTTAATGCTTGAATGAAGTTTTATAAAAGATGATGGCGTTTGAAAGAAAACATTTTCCAAAAGTAGTCTCGTGTGGAAGAAAGATAGAAAAGAACAAGTCGGCGAACCTTAAAACACATGAGAAAACAACAAAGACTCGAAGAATACTCGTCAAAAGAAAGGAAGAACAGAAAAGAATAAAAGACACGAATAGATAAAGACAACAATTCCTAATAGTCTCGGTATTACCCATTTCCCAAAATATATTAAGATTATATTTGATAAAGTATAGTAAAGATAATAATTAATTTTAGTAAATTTCGGCATGACCTGCCCGTTTATAAAGCATTTCCCGAGTCATCGACTCTTTTAAATACAAATAACGTTAATAATAATATAAGTGTAGATATTAATATGATTGGATATATCATTCACGTTGTCCATTAGTTGTTCAGGTTTATCGACCATTTCGTATAGTTCGGGTTCCAGGTACGTTAAGATCTTTAAGGGCCTAACGTACCCTACCGTCTCGTGTACCAAAGGGTCCATAAGTCCAAATAACCATAGCCGCAAATCCAATACGTCCAATACAAGTTCACAAGTCATAATATAAGTCATCAAAGCGGATACCAAGTCCGTCATCCAAATTAAATTAACTTTAACAATTTTATATTTTAATTTCATAGTTATTATTCCGTATTAATATTTACCGTTTAAAACTAATAATAATAATAATAAGGTTATAATAGTAACAATAACCATCCGAGACTAAACCGTATCCCGACAACAATAAAACAACACTTCACAATCCCATATCTCGCTTCACCAAAATACCAAATCTATCCTAAACCCGTCACTAACCTATTATACCACAAAACCAAACCAAATACATTTCGCTTACACCTTCGGCTTAACCAAAACACATCCAAAACCAAATACTAATTAACCCAAGTGACCAATAACATCAACCAACAACAAAATATGCCACCCACCACCACCACCATGGTTCGGTGGTGGCGGGTCACGGCTGCCGACACACGAACACAACCAAACACCCTCAAAAATAAATCAAACAACCAAAATATCACTCCCACTCGTCACCCAACTCGACCCAAACACGGATTTAATACAAATCTCACCGAGTCAACCGAGTTGACTCGGTGAGTCAACCGGGTCGCGACTCAAAACGAACCAAGAACAAGATTCCACACGATTTTTATATTAAAACCTTATTTAAAAACGTTTTTATTAAAATTTTATTAATATTAAATCGGATTTAATTAAAAACGAAATTAGGGTTTCATCTTTTTAGGGTTTTTAGAAATGAAAACGTGATTAGAAGGTTAAGGGGACTCGAATACCAAGAAATCTCGCCGGAATTCGTGGGTTTTGGCCGGATTTTATGAAAGTCGATCCTTGTTTATTAGATTTAGGGCGCGTCGGGTTGAATGGGACGAAACGGGTAGTGGGGATGAGTCGGGGGTGTCCCGATCTATAAGTCTAGATAGGTGGTGTTGCTAGGGGTGGCCGGAATAAATTCCGGTGGCCGGAATTTGTGGCGGCGGCGCCGGCGGTGGAGGGGGGCCGGTTTTAGAGAGAGAAAGAAGAGAGAAGGAGGTGAGTTTGTGTGTGTATTTTTGAGTGTGTAAAATGAGAGAAGGGGTAGGGTGGGGGGTATATATAGGGGAAGTGATAAGGGTGGGTTTTAGCTAATCTCCTTCATAAAACGGTTCGGGACTCAAATGACTTAGCAAACGGACTCGAAAAATTATAAAACTTGCGCCATCGTTCTCGAAATAGTTTTTCCAATAAAATCAAGCATAAACTTCATAGTTTTCTCAAACTCATAATAAATCAAATAATTTGGCAAGTGAAACAAATTCGAGTTTTTCTAGGTTGTGCTGAGCTAGTCTACAAATAAATTCTCATTCCTAATATATCTCACGCTCTTCAAATCAAATTTAACATGCTTTAAAGTTTTAAAACGTTTCAGGCTCTAAAAATAGAAGTTTGGCTAGAATTAGGTTTTAGGAAAAATACCAGGTGTTACACTATACACGTGAGCACTAATAATATTCAACACAAATGGACATATGCGCACAAGTATCCATCAACATTTTTTCAAAAGTCGGACATATATACACACTTGTAGCCGTGAACATTTTTATAATTACACCTGATACAAAGAAAAGTACAAAAATTAGCAACAATAATATTATTAAAAAATTATACATGTTTATGAGTACATGTATGTTTTAGGAAACGTACTTGTTTGGCAAACACGAAGTCTTTGAAAAAAAACAATAATTACAATTACTAAATAAAAAACATACCTGTTTTTAAAATATACATGTTTTAAGCAGTCCGTTTATAAGCAAATATTTTTTTTAAACATACATGTTTAAAAACATCATGTTCTCAAACATATATGGTTTTCATTAGTTAGATCCTACTAATTAAAACATATATGTTTTGAACGTACATGTTTATATCAATATATATGTTCTCAAACTTGCCAAACCAAACATCATATTCAGTTTAATTCAAACAACAAACATATATGCACTAATCTAAACACATATGCAAACCTATTTCATTGATTTTATATAAAACATAAAACAAATATGCACAACCTTCTAATTGATTTTTTACAAGCCGTAAACACACACGTATGGACCATTCTTTAACACACATATGCGTCATCTTTAAAACTATGTTTGCCAACAAATATTTTGCCAACAAGTATATTTCAAAGAAAGATAATTATTTTGCCATAAATGTTTAAAAGGGATCTATAACCATATACAAACAACCAACAATCCAATGTAATATCAACTAACTCCCTCTCTTCATAAAACTTGAAATAAATTTACATGACAAATCTATTCCCAAAACATGTACACCGGTAAACGATAGTAACATAAAAAATATAGTAGGGACACCTTCTTTCATATAATTAAAGTAAAGAAATAAGATGAGTACTAATAACTTTGAAAACTCCAATGAATTGAAAACAATTAAAAAAATTGAAAAAAAAAAAGATAGTTTCACTTTTTCACAATGGATCTGGTTATCACTAGCAATATAGAATATATTTTTTTAATATATCATATACGATGCTTATATTTTCACTTTTTTCTAGTCCCTCTATTATAAACTAATTAAAAAAACATTATTTCATTATCCATGGATTGACTAGTTATCAAAGAAAGATAGCAGGTTCTTGAAAAAATACATCATTTTCAAAAGATGTTGATATTCAAACGAAAATCAAATTCATAAATCGATTAAATAAAAAAAGGATTTGCCTGTTGAAAACATGGAGACTGATTTTCCGGCAGATCTAGCAACGGGTTCATGACAAACAACAAGATCTAAATACAGATCTTAGTATTGTGTAACGGAAGGTGCCGAAGAAGATAGTCATCGGCAGAAAAACATCGATTATGGGAGAGGATTTTTTTTTCTTCTTTTTTTTGAACTATGGGAGAGTATTGTTGATGGAGGCGGTTTTTAGGTTTTGAGAGGAGAGAGGAGCATGTGATGAGATAAACCAGTTACTGCATTTTTTGGGTGTGAGCAAATGCCTAAACTACCCTTACACCAGTTACACCAATTTACCTTATCTTTTAGTTATTTACATAAATGGCACATTCGTTTTTGACCATTGATCAACTCATTTAATGGTGTAGAATGAGTTCTCGCAGTTCTTGCAGATAAGAGTGGTTCTCGTATGAAAGTTACACTATATATATATATATATATATATATATATATATATATATATATATATA
>LBNU01033544.1:20411-39384 GCA_014162995.1 Artemisia annua
TATATATATATATATATATATATACTTATTTACTGCATCACCGAAAAAAAACATTATGATGCAGTTAATTCTTTATATGTTGATTCAGTACACTCTTTACAAAAAGAAAAAAATTACTGCATCACAGTTATTTTTTACCGTGTCACTCTTTATATGGCAATATCAATCTTTAAGATTTAAAAAACTACTGCATCACAGTTATTTTTTTTACTGCATCACTCTTTATTATGCAGTTAATTCTTTATATGCTGTCACAATTGTGTACCTATTTGTGTTAACCAACTATTATACCAAAACACCTGTAAAATGTATATGCAGAAATGATATTCGACAAGAATACGAGAATTTTAATACACGTAAATAAAACTACAATAGAATACAAACGTATCTGACGTGTAACAATTTTTCTTAAAACCAGAAACAAAATGACATCCCCACTGGATATACAATCTAAACTCTAAAAGACCTTTCTTATTTATTTGACTCACTAATAAGCTTCCTCCTCTGTAGTACACAAGCAGCTATTGCATAAAGCAGCAGGTCATCGGTAGGTGGGGCCCTTAGTCTCATCCTCCCCCAAGCCGATTTTGTGATTCCTACCCTGATTGCTGTTTATCAGATGTATCTTTCACAAGTTGTCCAATATGTAGTCTTAACTTGTGCCTAAAATTGTGCAAACTCATCAGCGTTTTTATATAATTGTGAGAATTTTACCAAAAAAATAATACCTAATATACCATGACCTACTCATCAGCGTTCACTAGGCAATAATATAACATAATCACCATACTAGATGTTGATTCACTACAAAAGATAAAAACCAACATGATCCTAAATTTTTATATAATAGATGTAAATAAAGAAACATCTATTAAACGACTTTGAAGACTATTCTGAGAGTGATAAACTAGCTGAATCAATAATATAACATCATCATAACATAATTTTACCATGGTGTGTGTCCATAAACTAGTTGTATAATAACGAAAATATGTTAAATATACATGATGATACTAGCTACATCACTCATACTTATTTACTGCATCACTGTAAACAAACATTATGATGCAGTTAACTCTTTATATGTTGCTTCAGTACACTCTTTACAAAAAGATTAAAAAAAAACTATTGCATCACAATTATTTTTCTACTGCATCACTCTTTATGTTAATAGCAACCTTCAAGTGTATCACAGTTTTTTACTGCATTATAGTTAATTCTCTGTTGCATCGCTGTACTGCATCAACCGTAGTTTCAGTAGTTGTTACAATTGTGTACCCATTTGTGTGAACCAACTATTAACTCGACCAAATCATTGACCTGTTAGCACAAACTAAAGACTAACTAGACTAAATGGGAACTCGGGCCGCATAAGGCCCAATACAGTAGCTCAAGTATTTTTGTGCCAGTTTCGGGTCGTGTCAAAATTTATGTGTCACCCATAATTAGACCATGCCAATGAAAAAGTTACCAGACTAAAAAGACGAGTATCTAAACCAAAGTCCCATCACTGTACTGCATCACTCTCTATGTCAATAGAAACAAACCTATAACCTTCCAAAGGGTTGTCACCAATAACTGCATCAAACATATAACTAAATATACAAGCCTTTTCCAGATAAAATAACAAAAAAAAACTAGCTAATAAATCCACATTTCTCACAAACAGACACACACATTGCATCAAAATTACATCATACATACAATTACACACACAAATATTTTCTACTCATAGCTTAAACAAAAACTAAGATATAAGATCTATATTTGCCACAAACAAATACCTACTCCATCAGTATTTATATTCTCCTGCATCGCACATACAACTACGCATATAAGCCATTTTCTACAGAATGTATATAACTGGTGCACCACAATTTATAAATCTACTGCATCACAATGATAAATATACTGCATCCCTGTTAATTTTCTACTGCATCACTATTAATTTTCTACTGCATCACAGTGTATAAATCTAATGCATCATAAGGATGTAAATTACTGCATCACATTGGATAAATCTACTAAATCACAATGTTATAAATTTGTTGAATCAATATATATATAAATCTACTGCATCAGAATGTATTTAACTGGTGCACCACAGTTTATATTCTATTGCATCATGATGCAAAAAAACAATGATTTTCACTTTCTGATCTAGAAGTAGTGCGCATGAGGCCTATATGAGCCAAGAAGTGTTTACAGGAATCTAGAAACGATCCATGAAGCTTTAGAAGCAGCATACAAACATTTCCATATCTAACCCTATATGAGCCAAGAAGTGGGTCGTCTAGAGGTGGCAAATTGGGTGAGTCAAGTTCGTTGGGTAACACCTCTAAGGTTAACCAGAAACATGTTTTTCCATTTAAAAAAATGAATTGTATTTGTTACAAAATTTATCTATTTTTTTGCATGAAGCAATTTGGAAGGTTGTATGCATAAAACCACTTCTGACACATTTGACCCGATTCTCTTTTAACTACAATACATTTTTTGATTTGCCCAATAGACTCTTGATATAAAACATACCAAATCAACGCATTCACAAGTCAAAATTGTTACCCTAGAGTAGCCCTTTGCTATATAAGTGATCTATCACTATCATGGCTCTTTCGAATATAAGTTGACAGCACCTACTGGACTACCAAACTTTATTATCATTAACGCAGAAGGAGATATGACAGTGTAGCTTACACCATCACCATCTAATATCAAGTTATGTTTTAGTTATACTTAATACAATCCAACCTACTCTTTATATCTACTTTTATTGATTCAGTAGATATTAAACTAAAACATAATTTCAAAAAAAAAAAGCATCAAAAGCAAATATTGCTGAATAAAAAAAAAAAAAAAAAAAAAAAAAAAAAAAAAAAAAAACAAAAAAAAAAAAAAATTAAAAAAAAAAAAAAAAAAAAAAAAAAAAAAAAAAAAAAAAAATTATACCTAATATAATCTAACCTACTCTTATAATCTACTCATCATACTCTTATATCTAAATCATACTCTTATAACTAGTCAGCAAAATTCTAATACATAGTAAGCAATCAAATACAAAAGTAATATCAGTTTAACAAGTTGGATAGTCACTGCATCGTAGTTTAATATCTACTGCATCATAATGAAAAACCTACCAAAAGCAACATAACATAAATAAATAGATACAACTCATATATCTGATAACCTTTTAGATCTGTATTTGCGATAAACATACACCTACTGCATCAACATTTGAGAACAAGTGCATCACAGTGTAAAATTAACAACATATGAAACACAATGTAAAATTAGTGCATCACAATGTAAATTTAGCGCATCACAGTTATAAAAACCCATTGAGACATTTTATCAAACACCTTGTATGCAATTTTCCTAAACAAGTTTTTTGTATCTATTTTTTACACATTTTGTTCCAGATCTAAACAACATGAATATCAGACATACAAAAACAAAAACATCAAGATACAAAAAACAAATAAAACTGGGAAAAAGGCAAAATCTCTTGAATTAGGTACTTACTATCAATAATTGTGGATGAACAACAATCATTTCTGGATGAACAACAATCATTACTGCTTGATGATTAATTCAACATCTTCAAAACTGATGTAGAATTAGGCTTACAAAATCAAAACTTTGAATTATGTTTAGTTATTAGATAATGATAAATGGTGGTTATCGATTGATGGTTAAACATTGATCGGTGGCAATTAACGGTGGGAAGATGGTGGTGATCGGCGGGGAAGGCGGCAGAGAACGGTGGGGAATGCTTCTGTAAATTGTGGAGAAGATATTGGTGATGGAGGGAAAGGTAATGGTGATGGCGGTACAATAAGTGAAATCCAGGAAGAAAGGTTCATGAAAATAAAAGGTTTATAAAGGTTGGTTGTGAATGACGAAAATACCCCTGTAGGTATAAAAATAAGGAGCGGACTAATTGGGACAAGTGGCTGGCTGTGGTGGCTTCCTATCCTTCTCATTTTAAGAATCCTTCTCAAAAGATCACATCTCTCTCTCTCTCTCTCTCTCTCTATATATATATATATATATATATATATATATATATANTTTTGTCAAGCTAAAAATGTGAAGTTCAAAACACAAATTCACTTTGATCATTTGTCAAGTTGTAAATTTGTTTGTTCATATCTAGAGTGATTAACGTAGAAATCGGATATATCGACTAAAAACTTGTTTACGTTAATTTTGACGTAAGATGTTTTCACATTTTGTTATCATCAAAACATACAGATATGGAAGGATGAGAATAACGTTTTTAGACATTATTTGCATCAACAATATATATACCGTAGTGGCGCGTCAGACAGAATAGTATAAATACGAGCCCTAGAATCATAATTTACACACATTCCACCAACACCAGACAACACTAGAAGCTTAGTAACAAAAAGTTCAGTTCCAAGTGAAGAGATCAAGTGAAGAAGGTCACGTATCATCACACGAAGTATAATCGTTCGGTTTGCACATCGATTTCATTATGTTATTTGTTTGCTTATCGTTTGTTTTTTTTTTCGTGTTTGCTACTGAGATTATGGGCTAACACCCTTAGGTGTTAGCCATGTTATGAATAGTATGTTTATTTGATTATATTTATTAAGATTTAATGAATTTTATGTTGGATAACTTATATGTTTATCGTTCAAATAATATGTTCTTTTACTTATTTATCATTCGATGTCGATTGTCTAGATTATCATAGTGTAGTTCTTTAGCTATATACCGGTAATCCGAATCATGATGGTCGGTATCCGTGGCAAGGGTTCGCGCGTGCACTTCCATTGAGACTAGAGGCTTAGACTTCCTAGGTTAGAAACACGTAAGTTAACATAAGTGCTCTTCAAAATAGGTAGTACTTGAGAAGAGTAGGTTTCACTACTAGCCCTATGTTACCACATATAAATCGTATAGATTATCTAAAAAACACTTATTGCATGAATGTGACTGAGTAGCTCGATAAATTTCTTCAAGGGATATAAGTTGCATTCATAGAACTAGGCGCGACTAGCCCTTGGTTTAGTTTACAACAGATAGGAAACGTTGTCTGCAGTTCCTAAATTCACTAACGTAAGTCATTAGGTCATTGTACTTATAAATGGATCAATAAAATGTAGTAGGATTAATATGGTTAACACTTTCTTCTTAATTTGATAACAACCGTAGCATAGTTTAGTTTAATTTACTTTTATTGTTTTCGTAGTTTAATTAATCTTAAATCATGCCAATCTCTCATATTGAAACCCCCTTAAAATTGTAGGAAATCCATTAGGTTAGCTATTAAGATTAACTACTCCTTGCGAACGACCCGTACTTACCAAACTAGCTAGGATTGACCGGACACACTGCCTGTAAGTGTTAATCTATTAGGTTAAGTCAGCTTTTATAAATAAAAATACTAGATTTAAAACATCGGGTATGCACAATTATCATTAGTGCACGACTCTCGTTGGTATGGAGTCCAAGTTGGGGGCTTGATGGCAATCCGGTTTTTTGTCCTACTTTTTGCCGAAGACTTGTTGGGGCCTTACATTATCTCACCTTCACTAGACCTGATTTTTCTTATGTGGTTCAATAGGTTTGTCTCTATATGCATGATCCTCGGGAGCCTCATCTACCTGCTCTTAAGAGGATCTTACGTTATGTTGCCGACACTTTGGATTATGGTATTCAGTTGTATTCTTCCTCGACATCTTATTTGGTTCCTTATTCGGATGTTGATTGGGCAGGTTGGCCAACTACTCGTCGTTCTATTTCAGGTTATTGTGTTTTCCTTGGCAACAATTTACTGTCTTGGTCATCTAAGAGGCAATACACTATGTCTCATTCTAGTGCCGAGGCTAAGTACCGTGGCGTTGCCAATGAAGTGGCTGAGACGTCCTGGTTGCGAAATCTTCTTCAAGAGCTTCAATCTCCTCTACATTATGCCGCTATTATTTACTGTGATAATGCTAGTGCGGTTTATTTATCTTCTAATCCCGTGCAACATCAGCGCACGAAGTATATTGAGATTGACATACACTTTGTCCAGGCCAGGTTGCTACAAGATAGGTTCGCATTTTGCATGTTCCTTTATGCTATTAGTATGTCGATATTTTCACTAAGAGTCTTCTGTCTGCCCTGTTTGATGAATTTCAGACTAGTTTGATCATTTAGTATTATTTCTTTTTGAGTAAAAGGTCAACAGACCCGGTAAATATTCATTTAGTATTATTTAGTGTTATCACTGTTTGTATTGAGCCAAGCTCATTTGATCATTTAGTATTATTTATATTGTACTTAAACTCATTATTCAGTTACGAGAATTACACAAATTTACAATTTACCCATATTGAGCACGACCCAGTCTTAGGTCTCTAAACTTACAAGAGTAAATTAGTCGAATAGCTTATGTGTCCGTATGAATAGCGTGGTAGGATGACGTAGATATACGCTAAAAATAAATGAATGCTAAAAATAAATGAATGCAAAATTAAGCTCGGTAAATGTGACGTTAGTTGTGACTCATTATCCAATTCGCTCCAATCTACCCATTTTGCTAACGATGATCCTAAGAGCATTAGGTGTCATGAATAGCACAAGCTCTTTATTTGGGCCTCACCAGTGCCACATCATCTTAACACAAAAACTTCAAAATACTCCCTCTATCATAACACAACACAACCTCTTTATTTGGGCAACACCACTTTTAATTTTATTTTCTTTTTAATTTTTCCAAATAAACTAAATTCATTTTATTCAAATAAAAATATAAATAATATTTTTATTAAAAAAAATGTTTAAAATTAATAATAAAAAAACTTAACTGTTAAACTAAAAAAACCTTACCAATAATATTTAACCCAAATTCAACCCACTTCCAGCCCACTTTCAAGCCCATGTTTAACCCAACTTTTCATTAAAAAAAATAAAAAATAAATAAAAATAAAATCATATTCTTCATTAGACCTACACACACATACACACTTATTCACACACTTACTTATAATGAAAAAAAATATATATATCACAACGCATTTTACAACGGTAGATTTTTCACCTTTTTTTTTGTCGTTATTTTAGTCGTTTGGCCGGCGAGGGAGGAAGTGGTGAGCTGTGGCGAGGGGGTCGGTGTGGCGGCGAGGAAGTGGCGAACGGTGGCGAGCTCCTCTTCTTCATGATACCTAACGCTCTAACTGTTGAATATTATGACAAACACACTTTAAACTGGCCCATTCAAGGGATAACTGAGGAATCCTTCTAAGAAATGAAGATAATTGTCTCATTTATGCGTCGTAATATAATGATGTGCTTAAAACTCATGGATTAGGCGATTTCTAGTATTTATAACTTTATGCTACAATTTGTCTCAAGATGGGTTTAACTTTTAGAATGACAAAAGGCTTTGGTTATAAAATAGCAACGAACTTTTTCATTGTCTCATTTTAGTACGTAAACTTTTAAAAAGTTGTGTAAATGTAACGAACTTTTATAAAGTATTTCAATCTGCACATTTTGAGGACGTGTCATAAAATAAATTGTGCCACGTGCAAGGTTATAGAAGGCGTGAGGCGTGGCGTGACGGCATGACCGCGCCTCAAGCCTTACTCGCCATGGCGGAACCTTTGCGTTTCTTAAGGCGTCACTAAAGCGACAAAACTATATTTATAAATTTATGTATTTATAATTTTGGATCATATTACTCGTACTATATTAGACATTTAAACTACTACTTACTATATAATTACCATGTCCATATATACCAAATAGACCAAATTCCAAATACTGGTTCAAAATATAGAAGTTGATTTGCATTGTTAGCTTCTTCGGCCCTTATACAACCGTTGACATGTATATATAGGTCTTTTAGTGACATAGGTTGTCGGGAAATTAAGTCCTTAAAAGGCCTACCTGGTCAAAGTCCGTTGATAAAAGCTCCAACCATCATGCCATCTGATCTATCTGTCATGTGTAACATTTCTTTCTCGAACCATGCCAAGTAGCCTTTGAGAGATTCTTCTAATTTTTGTCGAATGCCTAGTTGCTTGGGTTTTCTGGAATCGCCTTTGCTGAAAGTTAGCTCTAAACTTGTCTCGCAATTGGTGAAAATTTTCTATGCTTTTTGGTGCCCTATTATCGTACCAAAATCATGCGGGCCCAGAAAGTGTAATATTAAAGATTATGCACCACACGGGCTCCGAGAGCTTGTGCACATTCATAGTTCCCATGAACATCGTAAGATGATCATCAGGATTTGACAAGCCATCATAAGAGCTTAGATTTGATGGCACCTTGAGTCCATCTGGCATTTTGTAATCTCTAATTCGCTTTGTAAAAGGTGACGCTACTAGGTCTTGCACATTTCTTTTCGAATCATTGAATACAAAAGGCTCATTGTAAAAAACATTGTCATTTGCAAGTTTTCATTTTGTAAAGGCATTGGTTTGTTGAGTTGCGGACTTCGATGTGTCTCTTTCTTTTTGGCCTTCAAGAATATTGACATCAGAATTCTTCTTGAGTGGTCTTACACTTAGAGGTGCGGGCATTGACTTTTTGGTTAAGCTAAGGTAGCTCTTCAGATTTGGCTCGTTGTACTTCAACGAGAGGGTGATCATTTTCGGGATCATCGAATCTCGACCATCGATAAGTTTGTTTCATTTTAGAGAATTCCAAATACATTGCATTAATTTCATTAAAATTTTGAGCTACAAAGCGCATTATAGGATCATTGTGATCACAGAGTGGTTGACTTTCAGTTGCTTGTTTTGGTTGGGTAATAGTAGGATCGTCAACCACAAGAATATGCTCATTGGGTTCGGAAGCACTTGCTCCTTCCCCCGAGTATACGACAGGTGTTTCACACTCATTTTCTCCCACCATCTAGATCGTGACTTATTGTTCTTAATGGATTTTTGTTCGGGTTCCACGGATGGCGCCAATTGATGATATGTTTATTCACGGGTCCAAATGATAAGCCTTGATCGCCGAGCACGTGGACCTGTTTATCTGTATCACTCAAGAAATAAGAGGTATCGTTAGAATGTATACGGGACTTTCTCCCCGTAATACACTCTGACAATCAAGCAATATCAGGTATACTAGTACACAAATGGTTTTTAAGAACGGTTAAAACACATTTTTAAAAACGGAATTGAACCGTTGTATTTTAGAGCGTAGTAAATAATGGGCAAGATTATTTAAAACGGTTTTGAACCGTTATAAAAGACATGCTACCAAATTAATTATTCAATATATATAAACCCCAGGCGCTACAAGCCAAAATTGAATGAACAGTTCTTCATTACGCAAAATGAACGGTTCAATTTGTGGTCCACAATTGCTCTTCGTACATCATAGTACTACATGGGATATATAGTGGACCATGCGTTCACATCGTATTGGCTGGAAGGGAGGACACCCGTCCCGTTTGAGGTCCGTTTTCCGTTAGGACAACTGTAGTTGTCACTGTAGAACCCCGTAATACGGGTGTAATCACCCCGTTATTTTCCTGCAATTACTTTGTATGGCTGTGATTGCACTAGAACCATCTAAAACTACCCACAGGTTTGGTGTGGTTGATCAAATACCACCAACAACCCAAGAAAAATAATGTGCAGTGTCTCTTGAAGCTTCTTTGACACACACACATTAATCATATCCTCAGATCCAAAAAAAAAGGTATTTCAAATTAGGGTTTTCTTAATTTGGGGGTTCATATCGATTATCATGTTTTTTTCTTTCCGTGGTTTTGGGGTTTATGCTTCTTATGATTGTAGATTGTTATTGATGATTTAAATTTTTTTATGGCAGTATCAAGGATCAGATGGTGAAGATTTATAAGGTGTGAATTTTGCCTTATTTCATTGTTTTTTTTAGGGGATACCAGGTTTGTTGTTGTGCAAAGGTATAAGAAAAAATTAATTCTTTTTTTGGTTTTGTCAATATAGATGCATTCGTTTGTCACAAAGTGTGTAAGTAGAAAGATTGGGGGAGCACTGTAGCTTTAAAGCCCGATGCCCAATGGTTTGGATTATATAATATAACAATGCCTGGGTTTTAGATAGTTATATAATTGTAAAATGGGGGGAAGATACTGTAGAAAACATCCCGCTAAAATGTTATATAGCATAATATATTTTGCAACTATAATATGTTGCTTCATTGTCAAGGTTGACATCGTCCCGTAACTTGGCAGGGCACGGCACCGTGGTTGCAGCCATGGTGGGAGATTTGTGAAGTTTCTAAGTTTGTACCTATGCTGGGTTAATCCCTTATTTTGATTTGGCCTTTGGCAAAAAGTGATACTGATTGGCCGAAACCCCTATCTTGGCGAGGTAGCCATATGGTTGCAGCCATGCCGGGTTCTGGGTACCGCTTCTTTTGTCGCTGACTTGAGCTTGCTTATATAGATTTTAACTGATCTGGATGTTTCAATACACAGCCGGGATGAGATTTGTCAGCTTTGTTTGTCTTGGTAAGTGTAGCTTGCCGAAGCCCGTATCTTGGCGGGGTAGCCATATGGCTGCAGCCATGGCGGGTTTCGGGTACCACTTCCGTTAATGCTGACCTGAGCATGCTTATACGGACTTCCACCGATGTGGATGTGGCCATATGGTTCTGCAGGCAATGATGGCCTTTGTCAACTGTCTTTGTCTTGGTAAGTGTAACTTGCCAAAGGCCGTATGTTTGTGAAATCAATAGGCTGTGATGATTGGTCAAATCTGACCACGATGAAATGCGTCACTCAAAATCCAACCGCAGTTTGGCAGGGCAATGACCGGATGGCATAGCACGTATGGCTATTACACGTTTATGCGACCGAGTTCCTTTGCAGCCGTACCGGAATTTGGATATCACTGTGACCCGAATTGCATCTACAAATCTGAGCCTAATCGTTTATTTCACCGCAATTAGGTGGTCCGGGATTATATTTGCAAAACTGAACATGCATTTTTGAATATAGAGTTATACCAAAGATCTTAAAGGTATATTTTTGTAATCAAATCATGTCTTAATCTGATATTTGTAAGTATGAAGCTTCGTATGTTGTTACGGACCAATAACAAAAACAGCATCCTTTAAGTATGGCTGATTTTATTAAACGACAGCATACGAACCTCAACCGTACCAGGTATCATTTGTTTATGTTTTGTTGAATATTGACTGCAAAATTATGAGAAATTTAAGTATTTAGCTTTTGCTGGAATCGTTGTAGTGTAAATTTGAATTATTTGTAGTGCTTTAGTTGTATGTTCCATTAATAAGAAGTCGAGATTTGTGAATATCAAACAATGATCAATTTGAATGTATGGCTGATTTTATTAAATGACAGCAAAAGTAGGTTTTTAGTGCTGCTAGACTTGATGTATTTGTGAAATGTTGTAGTTTAGTTATGTCAATGAGGTTTTCTGACTGTGAAATAAAGATCGGTTTGTCTACGCTAATTTATACTGATTGGGTGCTCATTTATTTTTTTATGACAGTGGATGAGCTTGGATAGGATACATCAATCATTACATGTAAGCTTCGTTCTTGACACCCTCTGATGTTCGAGCAAGTTGATGTTATTTCAGATTGTGCAAGTGTTACACTTGCAACAACCAATCCATACATGTACCAAATGCAGGTAATCATAAGAACAGAGAGAATTTGAAGCCTGGAATTCCAAGGTTAACTTATTTTTAAACTGTATTTGATCGTATCGTACCATATTAGATAAGAGAAAAGTGTATGTAGACCTTACTTATACCCAATATTACATGCTGAGTTGTTTCAACTTTTTCCTCGAATATGTTTCAACTTATAATTTGGATTGTGTTCTAAGGTTAATTCTGTTTTAATTCAGATGCAGAGCGTGTCAGAGTCATGAAGTTATTGTCATTAATGGTGTCATAAGGTTGGATTGATGCATCGCTTCCTGGAGAGCCGAAATGGTTTCAAAATCAACATCGACCAGACAAATCTGAACCTTCAGTTTCTGTAAGGTAATTCTTATATGTATCTTTCTCAGCTCCTTTTACCTTTGATCTTCGTATATGTAAGTTTACATTTTCTTTGTTCTGGGAGAGAGTCAGCCGGTCTGTTAGTAAATATAGGAGCAAGTAGGAGAATGATTAGGATATGGTTTTTGTTTAGTATTAAGAGAAACAATCAAGTGGTTGGTGATATTTAAAACAGTAGTTTGGGTAGGATGGTAACGGGCCAATACGAATATGGAACGTGTTAGCTTGACTTGCTTAACATTTTTTTTTTAGATTCTATAAATGAATACTATATTACATATGTTTCGCTCCAGTCTTTTCAGATGAAAACCATTTTAAGAAGCTGTAACTCCTGATTATGCGAAGGCTGCTTTTAACCCACTTGACCCGTTTCTGTTTTGGTTAAGTCTTAAAGTTTTACATGTTTGACCTGTTACACTAAGATCCGCACCTGTGGAATCTGTTTTTTTATCTATTTCGTTACACCGATTACATCGTATCACGGGATGTGCTATCTGTAAAACAACACAGTTTGCTGACACTGTTTGGTTTCGGCTGCTATTAATGCTTTTAGCTTGAGGTTACACTTATCCAGTTACTTATAAATGGGTTGGTTCAGCTCATGTATTATCCTTATCAGGTAAAATAGATGACATTAAAGGCAACAAATGTCACACGGGTCTAGAGTCGGCCAAAGTGTATCTAGCCTCTACTGAATTTGCCCATTGTGATCTGAACCCGTTTCACCCGATTACATAGCCCCTCTATTTTGGCCCCAAGTTTTTGTCTAAATCAGAATTCTTTTAGTAGGAAACATCCTTAATAAATAATCAGCACACGTTTGAATGAGGCCGAATTGCCACACATGTTCTTGCTTGCTTTATATCCGGTATTTATTATGTACAAACCAGAAGGGGCGGTTAATTCCGAGATGTATGTTTATTTGTGTATATTAGGTGGACAGAGGAGTTACTCTTAGTGAAGGTCTCCTTCGGCATGACAAACGGCTCGAAAAGAAGGGGATAAAGAATGCCAATTTTCCAGTGTTTACTTGCTCAAACTGGGACTGTCGAGTCAAGCTGGAATCGGTATACAGTTGAATGGGGTTAGAGACATTTGAATATAGATAAATTTTCTAATGTATTTTCACTACTTTATATGTCATGGTATCATTTTTTTTAAATGAACACTATATTAATTGTTTTTTACAACATGGTAGCAAAAAACTGATGTCAATTCACCCCGCCGCAACGCGCGGGCTACCCAGCTTGTTTCTGTTATTTCATAGTACATAATTAGGACATGTAAACACATAAACTTTCTGTTTTAGGTAAAGGGCTAATGTTATGAAGAAAACAAACAAAAAATGTGAAATCATGTGATGACATGTCCGTTAAAGGATAGACTAAATGCTAAAAACTGACACCACCAATAAAGCGTCTTGTAATCATCATTTTCTTTTGTCATTGTATAAAGAGAAAAGTCCAAAATACATCCCTGTGGTTTGACATTTGCTCGCTTTACATCCTTTTTCTTTTTTTTTGCTCAAAAATCATCCCTGTGGTTTTAAAGTTGGCACAAAACCATCCCTCCGTTAGTAATATCAGTTAATGAGGACTAACGATGCAAATTATTTTCCGTTATCTCCTAACAAGAGTTAAAATATTTGCATCGTTAGTCCTCATTGAGTTAAAATATTTGCATCGTTAGTCCTCATTGACTATAGAGTTAAAATATTTGCATCGTTAGTCCTTATTGAGTTAAAATATTTGCATCGTTAGTCCTCATTGAGTTAAAATATTTGCATCGTTAGTCCTCTTACGTTTTCGTTCGTTTTTATCCGTTTTTGTCCGAATCATCAAAAGTGTGAAACACAAAAGTTGTATTGAATAATGTTTTACATCAAGACACGCGAGATTTTAATCTGAAATTGCACCTCCACCACCACCACCAACCACCTCCNGTCTAAATCAGAATTCTTTTAGTAGGAAACATCCTTAATAAATAATCAGCACACGTTTGAATGAGGCCGAATTGCCACACATGTTCTTGCTTGCTTTATATCCGGTATTTATTATGTACAAACCAGAAGGGGCGGTTAATTCCGAGATGTATGTTTATTTGTGTATATTAGGTGGACAGAGGAGTTACTCTTAGTGAAGGTCTCCTTCGGCATGACAAACGGCTCGAAAAGAAGGGGATAAAGAATGCCAATTTTCCAGTGTTTACTTGCTCAAACTGGGACTGTCGAGTCAAGCTGGAATCGGTATACAGTTGAATGGGGTTAGAGACATTTGAATATAGATAAATTTTCTAATGTATTTTCACTACTTTATATGTCATGGTATCATTTTTTTTAAATGAACACTATATTAATTGTTTTTTACAACATGGTAGCAAAAAACTGATGTCAATTCACCCCGCCGCAACGCGCGGGCTACCCAGCTTGTTAAACTATAAAAGTACATCTTCTTAATATATGATGATATGCATGAAGCAACCAAAAATTGAAGATTTGAAGTGGCATGTTACTTTTCCTACCAATTATTCTCCCTTTTAAATGACACCTGTAGCTAAACACAATTAAATACTCCGTATAAGATTCATTTGCAATTTTTAATATAACTAATATGATTGCGGTAGGTGTCATTCAAGAATAAACGCAAGAGAATAGTTTGTTAGTATTTATATTCAGCTAATACGTTGTTTTCAATTTATACTTCTATAATTTAATTAGTTGGCTCTAATTTCATGTTTATTCAATTTTTTTATTAAATTAACTTCACTTTTAAGCGAAGCAAACATGGGAAGCATTGGTTGCCTTTTTAATTTCCACGTCCATGGTGTGAGTGGTCATCATCGTCAGCTACTCGTGCATTAAGTACGTAATGTCTCATTCTCATTTACTCTTTCTTTTAAATGATAAATAATAATAATAATAATAATAATAATAATAATAATAATAATAATAATAATAATAAAAAAAAGCCCCTAATGACATTATATCATGCATGTGACTTTATGTTAGAGAGTTACATTGAGCAGGATACATTTATCCCCCATGATCTCTCAATCATTGCATGTTGTTTCATTTCACAAGACCTTAATATCAAGCTTTTTGGTTGATATATGATTGAGACTTTGATAATTTAACTCACATCAAACGTAACATAAGCAACAGACATGCTTCTTTAAACTTTACAAAATGAGTATATAACTATGTGAAGAAGTTAGTCTAAAAGTTATAATGAAAAAACAAGTTTTTGAAAACTATCGAAAAGTCATTTAGAAAATGAATCTTTAACAGAAAAAGTTAAGAGACTTGAGAGGAGCAAAGGGATTATTGACATTGGATGTGAGTCATGTCAAGAACTTCGTATCGAAAACGAAAACCTCAAGACTACGCAAAGGCGCGTTTAGTAAGGAGGTTTTACAGAAAAATTTTTCAAGAAAACCTAATAAAATAGAAAACGCGTTCAAATTGAGTTTTTTTCAAAAGTTTTCTAGGAAAAACGGAAAAGCTGTTTTCCAAGTTTATAACTAAGTTTTGGAAAACTCTCTTTATGAGTTCTCCATAGGTTTCCATTTTAGAAAACTCCATCTAAAAACGTTTTCAAGTGTTCTCTTGAGAAAGAATAGCTCCCTCATTCTCCAGAAAACTGAAAAATGAAAACTAGAAAAAATTTTCCATTACTAAAAGCGCCAAGAAATCGTCTATTTACAAAATTTGAAAAGAGTACCCGTTCTTTAAAAGAGATTGATGACGTATAGTCTATACTCGGGTCACGAACCCGAGTATTAAACATTACTAACATTTAAGCCCACTACGTGTGGGCTATTATGATAATGGTTTGGGCTCACGAGGCCCAAACCCAAGTTATTTATGGATAAGGTATAGGATATCTGTAACACCTAAGATTTAAAACTTTGCAAAATGACCAAAATGCCCTTGTAATTTAAAAACTAAATAAAAGCTATTATATGGCACCAAATAGATCTCAAAAATTTGGAAATGAGTAACATATGATCAATATTATTTTTGTATGAATATTTTGCAACTTTTTGACTCTCACAAAATTATGTGCCACGCATGGAAAATTATTTAAGGTCCGATTTTATTTAATTAATTGTACACTACATAAAATAAAAAGGAGATAAGCATGAATAAATTGGGAAACTTTAAATTTCGGTTCTTTGGTCCTCCCTAGCCCATATGTCAACCGAAAATTCCTCCCCCCTCCTCTCTATAATTAACTAANAATAATAATAAAAAAAAGCCCCTAATGACATTATATCATGCATGTGACTTTATGTTAGAGAGTTACATTGAGCAGGATACATTTATCCCCCATGATCTCTCAATCATTGCATGTTGTTTCATTTCACAAGACCTTAATATCAAGCTTTTTGGTTGATATATGATTGAGACTTTGATAATTTAACTCACATCAAACGTGAGTTTTTTATTTGACCATAGTAGTTTTGAATTTTATTTAACAAAATGAGTGTTTTTAAATTTATTTAAGATAATATGTTATTTTTAAATGTATCATTGTCCATCCCACATTTCCCACAACAAACACAATGACACAAACATACGAAATTTAATACATATAGTGCATCAAGTACTGGAACAGCAACTCATTATGAATACTCATTTTAAACAGAGAATACATTCACAGGGATTTAACAAGTTAGGATGCAAGAAAAGTAGAACATCGATCTTGATTAGGTTTCATGAAGAAGAAAATATAAAACAGAAAATTAAGATAAAAATAAAAACTCAGTTGCCGGCAATAAATTCCGGTGATCGGAGGTGGTTAATGGCGGCAGTGACGGCGGTGGCTGTGGTGACGGGATAACTTGGATCTGACTCGAAAAAGTGAGGGGATCCTCCAGTCGCTGGAGGTGGTGGTCCATGTAGCCAGAAAAACACAAAATCAAGAAAATACAAACCCTCATAGTCGACGCACGTGGCGGCTCCAGAGGGGGTCGAGCTTGTGGGTTTTGGACGGAGAAGTGAGGGGGTGACGGTGGTAGTGTTAAATTTTGAGTTTAAGAAAATGGTGGTGATTGTGGTTTTATGGAGAGGGAGCAAAATATACGATCATACGAAATAATTGATTGATTAAGATGGTTGGTAGAATTGACTGAGAATAGAGATCGGGTATACTCAATGACTGCCGTAGACACTGGCCATAAAGAATCTTGAAGTCTCAGATGCATCTTGAAGATGATTTGTTTGGTTTTTAACAAATAGTCGATATTTTTTAAAATTAAATGTTAGTTTTTTGAGCAAAAAATAAATGTTAGTTGGATACATGCATTTACATTCATAAAGCTTGTATTATTGCATTTACGCTAGGACGGACAATGATAACTTCAAAAGTACTATATTATCGTAAATAATTTTGAAAATACTCATTTTGTTAAATAAAATTTAAAACAACTATAGTCAAACAAAAAACTCCATCAAACGTAACATAAGCAACAGACATGCTTCTTTAAACTTTACAAAATGAGTATACAACTATGTGAAGAAGTTAGTCTAAAAGTTATAATGAAAAAACAAGTTTTTGAAAACTATCGAAAAGTCATTTAGAAAATGAATCTTTAACAGAAAAAGTTAAGAGACTTGAGAGGAGCAAAAGGATTATTGACATTGGATGTGAGTCATGTCAAGAACTTCGTATCGAAAACGAAAACCTCAAGACTACGCAAAGGCGCGTTTAGTAAGGAGGTTTTACAGAAAAATTTTCCAAGAAAACCTAATAAAATAGAAAACGCGTTCAAAATGAGTTTTTTTCAAAAGTTTTCTAGGAAAAATGGAAAAGCTGTTTTCCAAGTTTATAACTAAGTTTTGGAAAACTCTCTTTATGAGTTCTCCATAGGTTTCCATTTTAGAAAACTCCATCAAAACACGTTTTCAAGTGTTCTCTAGAGAAAGAATAGCTCCCCCATTCTCCAGAAAACTGAAAAATGAAAACTAGAAAAAATTTTCCATTACTAAACGCGCCAAGAAATCGTCTAAGTTTACAAAATTTGAAAAGAGTACCCGTTCTTTAAAAGAGATTGATGACGTATAGTATATACTCGGGTCACGAACCCGAGTATTAAACATTACTAACATTTAAGCCCACTACGTGTGGGCTATTATGATAATGGTTTGGGCTCACGAGGCCCAAACCCAAGTTATTTATGGATAAGATATAGGATATCTCCTAAATAAGGAGATATATATCAAATATCCGATATCGGTGGATACACCGAAGAGTGAGGAACACGAAACCTTATCGGTTCCGTATGTATATATAGGGCATCATAGCTCTCGTCAAAGGTACAACTTACAACCCTAATTCTTCACAACCCTAAATCGATTACTTACTCTCACGCCGGAGGATAATCGGGGGAAACAATCCCTCGATAAGCCTAACGGTGTCTGTTTGTTTTCTTAGTGCGCAGGTCTCAAAGCATTAAGATCTAATTGGTACGAGAACAGGAACCCAAACAAGGAACGCCCAACTTTTGTATCAACAAGTGGCGCCATCCATGGGACCCTACACTAAGAACTAGGATGACGAAACACAAAAACTCAGGCCAACGGACTCCGCAGTTGGAAAAAACACGTGGTGACCCCACAAGAAAGAACCACCAAGATTCAGGCTCTAGGCAAGCCTCTGGGACAACCAACGTGCCTGGCCATCAAGCATCGGGACCAACCCTAATTCTGTCAACGGTAGAACTGCCCGCAGGGACTACCCAGACCACTACGGTGGTCCCGAGCACTGAAGAACTTCAGCGCACCCTCTTCAATACTCCCCATCAAACGGCACCTAATGTGGACAACACTGTGCCGCCAGGCGCGCCTAACCGGGATAGGGGACCTAATACGGAAGCAGAAATCGTTGCGCTGGAGGAGGACATGCCTGAGTTAACGCTAAGTAATTTTGTAGCTCAAAATTACGAAACCTTAACTAACCTCATGCAAGAGGAGG
>LBNU01033544.1:39670-60127 GCA_014162995.1 Artemisia annua
AGACAATCCAATGACCAGAGCGGTAATCGGAATAAAAACTATCGCAACGAGGGGAACACACGGGGAAACGACAAGTATACCCCGTTGACAAAAACTCCAAGAGAGATATTTGTAACAGAGGGCGCAAACTTCCCTAAACCCCCACCAATGCGCACCCCAGAAGGGAAGCGTACCGGGAATGGATATTGCGAATATCACGGGCAGAAGGGCCACACCACAAATGAGTGCGTCCAATTGCGCCAACTAATTGACAAATTAGTGAAAGAGGGCAGGATGGACCACTTAGTAAAGAACATCAAAGATGGGAAAGACAGACAGAAGACGGCGGATAAAAAGAAAGCTCCTAAAGATAAAGCTGACACAATATACATGATACAATCATGGCAACGCAAAGTCAAGCAAAGAGTCAGCCAAAGGTTCTCTTCCGGTAATGAAATCTCTTTTCCCACTTTGACTGCGGACAACGCAGTGGCGGAACCACTCACCATCAAAATAAATGCGGGGGGTCACGATATCCACTGTATGTACGTGGACGGAGGAGCATCCGCAGAAATAATGTATGAACATTGTTTCAAAAGATTACGAACCGAGATACAAAGCCAGCTAGTCCCCGCCGCCACATCATTAACGGGCTTCACGGGAGAAAAGATATGGCCAGTAGGACAACTACGGCTGCTAGTTAGGATCGGTAATAAAGAACACTCCACAAAAGCGTGGATGAACTTTATGGTGATCAGGTCTCCCTCGCCATACAATGGCATTATCAGAAGATCGGGAATATCAGCCCTGCGCGCAGTGCCATCCACGGCACATGGAATGCTAACATTCCCAGTAGAAGGCGGCATTGTCACCCTCTACAACAACGCTGTGCCTCCCGAAGAATGTAATACAGTTACATGTGAGGCAACACACACTCCAGAGCATGGCGCAGCCAAGATACTGAACTTAAAAGTGGCAATCCACCCTGATTACCCTGAACAACAGGTATCACTTAGGGGCTCACTGTCAGACAAAGGGAAAGCAGTCGTGTGCGCACTCCTGCAAAAGAACCTGGATATCTTCGCATGGGAACCAAAGCACATGACTGGCATACCCCGGTCAATTTCAGAACCTAAGTTGCAAATCCGACAAGGATACCCACCAATAAGGTAGAATAAGCGCGGCCAAGCTCCAGATCGTGCGAAAGCAATCTTGGAGGAAGTACATAAACTGGTGGACGCGGGCATCATGCGAGAAGTCTATTATCATGACTGGCTGTCTAACCCAGTCATGGTTAAAAAGAGCGATGGCAGTTGGCGGATGTGCGTAGACTTCACTGATCTTAACAAAGCATGTCCACAGGACTGCTATCCACTACCAGAGATAGATTGAAAAGTGGAGTCCCTATGTGGATACCCCTTTAAATGCTTCTTGGACGCATACAAATGGTACCACCAAATCCAAATGGCTAAGGAAGATGAGGAAAAGACAGCTTTCCATACGAGCCAAGGTGTCTATTGTTACACGAAGATGCCTTTTGGACTGAAGAATGCGGGTGCCACCTACCAGCGCTTGGTGGATAACGCATTTGAAAAGAAAGTGGGTCGCAACTTGGAAGTCTATGTTGATGACATAGTAATAAAGAGCCATACTGAAGATGAAGTAGTGCGCGATATTGAAGAAACATTCAAGACACTACGGAAAATCAATATGAAGCTAAACCCTAAGAAGTGCAATTTTGGCGCTACAGAAGGCATGTTCTTAGGATACTTGATAGAACCGGACGGCATTAAACCATGCCCAGAAAAGACAGAAGCAGTCATACAACTTCCTTCACCACGCACGTTGAAGGAGGTCCAATCCTTGAATGGAAAGCTAGCCGGTCTAAACAGATCCCTATCCAAGTCAGCGGACAAATCACTACCACTATTTAAAACACTCAAGAAGTGTACAAAAAAGGGAGACTTTCGCTGGACTACCGAAGCGGAGGAAGCGTTTCAGCAGCTTAAGCAAACAATAGCAGCGCTTCCCAAGTTAGTCGCACCCCGACCAGGGGAATAGTTGATAATGTACTTGTCCGCAACTCACGGGGCAGTAAGCGCAGTGCTTTTGACGGATAGGAATTCAGTACAAACACCTGTGTACTTCGTAAGCAAAGCGCTTAAGAAAACGGAGATCAACTATAGCCCGATGGAAATGCTGGTATTGGCACTAGTGTTTGCAGCCAAAAGACTGCGCAGGTACTTTCAAGCGCACCCCATAGTAGTGATCACAGATCAACCTATCAAGCAAGTTATCTCCAAGCCCGATGCTTCTGGGCGATTGCAGAAGTGGAGCGTATTGCTAGGAGAGCACAACATCTCCTATAGACCACGCACCGCAGTCAAAGGTCAAATACTCGCAGACTTCATCATCGAAAAGCCAGACACCGATGACATACCTTAACACCCCAAGGTTGAACTGCAAGAACCATGGATCCTTTTCATGGATGGATCTTCATGTGTAGATGGTTCAGGCGCAAGCCTTATCCTTACCAACCCAGAAGGAATGGAATTCACATATGCCCTGCGCTTTGAATTCACTGCCACGAACAACGAGGCAGAGTACGAAGCCCTAATCGCTGGACTACGCATCGTAGCACGAATGGGTGTACGCAACCTAGAGACAAACGTAGACTCCCTATTGGTGGCCAACCAGGTGTCAGGAGAATACGAGGCTAAAGAAGAGAACATGATCCAATACCTCGAAAAAACAAAATCCTTAATCCAAGGATTTGACAGATTTACAATTAAACAAGTCCCTAGAGAGGAGAACAAGAAAGCAGACGCACTGAGCAAGATTGCGTCTACAAGTTTTGCTCATCTCTCAAAACAGGTATTGGTGGAAATCCTAAAAGACAAATCGATCTCCGAGATGGAAGTATCCATGGTGAGAGAAGAAGAAGGCCCTACATGGATGACCCCTATCATGGACTTCATCAGCAAGGGCATACTCCCCCAAGAACAGAAAGAAGCTCGACGAATACGGCGCACAGCGCAGCGATTCGAGCTTAGAGATGGCGTCTTATATAGTCACTCATTCTTGCAACCATGGCTTAGGTGCGTTGGACCTCTTCAGGCAGATTATGTACTTCGAGAGATCCACGCTGGCTCATGCAGTATGCACTCAGGACCACGGTCCGTCGTGGCGCGAGCCCTAAGGTCAGGATACTATTGGCCCACTATGCACCGTGATGCGCGGGATTTGGTACGGAATTGCAGTGACTGCCAAGTTCACAACCCATCCCGCGCCGACCACAGCATGAGCTAACACCCATCACATCGCCATGGCCATTCTACAAGTGGGGTATCGACATCGCTGGACCTTTCCCTGTTGCCGCGGGAGGATTGAAATTCCTCATTGTGGCAATAGATTACTTAACCAAGTGGATTGAAGCGAAAGCAGTAGCAACGATTACAGGCAACCAAGTTAAGCGATTTGTTTGGGATAACATAGTATGTCGCTTTGGATTACCTGGAGAAATCATCTCAGATAACGGAAAACAATTCCGCGATAATCCGTTTAAAGATTGGTGCGAACAACTGAACATCACGCAACACTTTGCGTCAGTAACTCACCCACAAACTAATGGTCTGGTTGAACGCGCGAACCGTAGTCTAGGCGAAGGGATCAAAGCGCGCCTAGACAGACACAAAGGAAGATGGGTAGAAGAACTGTCACATGTTCTTTGGGCACACCGAACAACAATCAAAGTTAGCAACGGAGATACTCCTTTCTCTCTCGTCTATGGGACAGAAGCTGTGATACCAGCTGAGATTGGAATGCCAACTATCCGCACAGCAGAAGTTAACATCACCACAAATGATGATGAGCGGCGCATAGACTTGGATCTTCTGGAAGAAAGGCGTGAACGTGCAGCGATACGAGAAGAAAAAGCCAAATCAAGAATGAAATGATACTATGATGCCAAAGTACGAAGCACTTCATTCAGACCAGGCGATTACGTATACGGCGAAAACGACTCAAGCCGCGCAGAAGATACTGGAAAGCTAGGACCAAAGTGGAAAGGACCTTACGAGGTCGTTGAAGCACTTGGAAAAGGAGCGTACAAGCTGCGCGATAAGGACGGCCATGAGCTACAACGCACGTGGAACGTTCGCAATCTTAAGAGATGTTATATTTAGAACAGGCTACGGCCCAACATGGACACTCACGCACTTTAGGAAGTGCCCCAATGAAGATCCATGTATTTTTTATTTTTTACCTTATCAAGATAAGTAATGTTTCTACTTTACAAAAACTTGCAAGTATTAATTCAAATTCGCGGTTTCTAGCTAACTCCGCGACATAATTTCTTTACATTGTTATTTAAATACTATTTATGTTTCAATGTGTTGGTTACATTACCTTTCGCCTACATGGCGTGCATGCACTTACTAATACCCACGTTGGTAAAAGGATGAGTTAACCTAATAAACAACTCGTTGAGTAAGAGGGTTGCAAACCCATCAACATTGGATCACGCATCCTTGTTAAACACCTTGCGCTCAAGACGTTGGCGCAAGCCCCTTGCGCACCCCACGATGGATGGGCAATATTGCACACTGTGCGCGTTTAATAACTTAGGAAACCAAGACTCTTGATTCCTTAAAATAATATTCGCAATACGACAAGTACACTTACTAAAATTCATAGACGATTGTGATTTTTTCCCTAATTTAAAAATTCCATACACGAATATGGTCTTTACTTTGTAAACTTCATACATGATTATGATTTTTTAAGCACGCTTTGGATACTTAGATGTCTTAATACAAAGATACGTAAGTTATGTACAAACTGCGCTCAAAGTACTCACAAAAGAACAACGAGTTCAAACATAAGCATAATTACTTGGGAATTATAAAAATGCTAAGTACAAAAGAGCTTTTATATATAGACGACATGTTTATACAAATCTGTTCAAAAATACTAAGTACAACGCCTAAAAGCTATGCGTACACCTTAGCTGGGTGGGATTCCCACAAAAAGCTGCTTCCTTAGCATCCCCGAGCCTTCTCAGCAACTCAGCATCATTAAGGGAAACGGTGGCCACGGTGACAGGCACACCGTCCGACCTAGGAAGATGAGCTGCGCCGAGGCCGCACAAAATAGCCTTCCCTTTGACGCCCTTCTTCCTGGAAACCCTGGAGGCGTGGGCAGTTAAGGATCTCTGCAAAGATACCTCTTTCTCAATAATGAATGGATTAAGCAAATCACGCGGTTGAGCGAAGAGAGGTACCTTCAACTGCGCAACATCAGGCTTCAGGTAGAAATCTAGCTGCTGATCAGCATCATCCTGCAGATGCCTCGGCAAAGTAAGCCCCGCCATGATCACGTTGATCGGATGGTCTTGATCGCGCTCCAACCGCGAGATCTGGAGAAGATCAACTACCTTCAGCTCTTTCATGGCAGCGACAAGCTCATAAGACAGACACAAAGGAAGATGGGTAGAAGAACTGTCACACGTTCTCTGGGCGCACCGAACAACAATCAAAGTTAGCAACGGAGATACTCCTTTCTCTCTCGTCTATGGGACAGAAGCTGTGATACCAGCTGAGATTGGAATGCCAACTATCCGCACAGCTGAAGTTAACATCACCACAAATGATGATGAGCGGCGCATAGACTTGGATCTTCTGGAAGAAAGGCGTGAATGTGCAGCGATACGAGAAGAAAAAGCCAAATCAAGAATGAAAGGATACTATGATGCCAAAGTACGAAGCACTTCATTCAGACCAGGCGATTACGTATACGGCGAAAACGACTCAAGCCGCGTAGAAGATACTGGAAAGCTAGGACCAAAGTGGAAAGGACCTTACGAGGTCATTGAAGCACTTGGAAAAGGAGCGTACAAGCTGCACGATAAGGACGGCCATGAGCTACAACGCACGTGGAACGTTCGCAATCTTAAGAGATGTTATATTTAGAACAGGCTACGGCCCAACATGGACACTCACGCACTTTAGGAAGTGCCCCAATAAAGATCCATGTATTTTTTATTTTTTACCTTATCTAGATAAGTAATGTTTCTATTTTACAAAAACTTGCAAGTATTAATTCAAATTCGCGGTTTCTAGCTAACTCCGCGACATAATTTCTTTACATTGTTATTTAAATACTATTTATGTTTCAATGTGTTGGTTACATTACCTTTCGCCTACATGGCGTGCATGCACTTACTAATACCCACGTTGGTAAAAGGATGAGTTAACCTAATAAACAACTCGTTGAGTAAGAGGGTTGCAAACCCATCAACATTGGATCACGCATCCTTGTTAAACATCTTGCGCTCAAGACGTTGGCGCAAGCCCCTTGCGCACCCCACGATGGATGGGCAATATTGCACACTGTGCGCGTTTAACAACTTAGGAAACCAAGACTCTTGATTCCTTAAAATAATATTCGCAATACGACAAGTACACTTACTAAAATTCATAGACGATTGTGATTTTTTCCCTAATTTAAAAATTCCATACACGAATATGGTCTTTACTTTGTAAACTTCATACATGATTATGATTTTTTAAGCACGCTTTGGATACTTAGATGTCTTAATACAAAGATACGTAAGTTATGTACAAACTGCGCTCAAAGTACTCACAAAAGAACAACGAGTTCAAACATAAGCATAAGTACTTGGGAATTATAGAAATGCTAAGTACAAAAGAGCTTTTATATATAGACGACATGTTTATACAAATCTGTTCAAAAATACTAAGTACAACGCCTAAAAGCTATGCGTACACCTTAGCTGGGTGGGATTCCTACAAAAAGCTGCTTCCTTAGCATCCCCGAGCCTTCTCAGCAACTCAGCATCACTAAGGGAAACGGTGGCCACGGTGACAGGCACACCGTCCGACCTAGGAAGATGAGCTGCGCCGAGGCCGCACAAAATAGCCTTCCCTTTGACGCCCTTCTTCCTGGCAACCCTGGAGGCGTGGGCAGTTAAGGATCTCTGCAAAGATACCTCTTTCTCAATAATGAATGGATTAAGCAAATCACGCGGTTGAGCGAAGAGAGGTACCTTCAACTGCGCAACATCAGGCTTCAGGTAGAAGTCTGGCTGCTGATCAGCATCATCCTGCAGATGCCTCGGCAAAGTAAGCCCCGCCATGATCACGTTGATCGGATGGTCTTGATCGCGCTCCAACCGCGAGATCTGGAGAAGATCAACTACCTTCAGCTCTTCCATGGCAGCGACAAGCTCATCATGGGTGCTTGGCTTATACCCAGGAACTTCAGCAAGCGGCACAGTTAACAGCTTGGCCTCGTCCAGCTTATCGGCAGCCAAGGTCTTGTCGTGCGCCATGGCGCATTCCACCACCTTTCCAAAGGCCGTCGTGACCTCTGGATACTCCAGCGTGCACAGGGCAGCCAGGCGAAGGCCATGGCTGATCAACCACCTACGCAAATAATACAGTGTTAGTATGTTTGAAAAAGTCTAAATATAAAAGCAGGAAATAAAGAAGTAATGGAATTACCTGCGCTCAGCTACAGATGAAACCAGATGAGGGTACAACTCTTCGTCATACTCTATACTGAGTTTGCGCAGCTTCTCCTCCTGCGTCTTCAACGCAGTCTCCACCGCGCAACGGAACTCGTCCAGCTGAAAGAACAAGTTGACCTTGTTGCGCTCCAAGTACTTAAGAGCCCACAGACATGTGGACTTGTACTGCGCAAAGGAGGCTTCAACGCAGTCTCTCTATACTGAGTTTGCGCAGCTTCTCCTCCTGCGTCTTCAACGCAGTCTCCACCGCGCAACGGAACTCGTCCAGCTGAAAGAACAAGTTGACCTTGTTGCGCTCCAAGTACTTAAGAGCCCACAGACATGTGGACTTGTACTGCGCAAAGGAGGCTTGCTCCTTCTCCACTTGAGCCATGAGAGAAATCCTCCCATCAGCCAGTCTCCGTGCATACGCGTCTGAGCGTTCCAACTCAGCCTTGGAGCTCACCAGTTCAGCCTTGGAGCTCGCCAACTCAGCTTGGGCCACCGCCAGCTGCGCCCTCAGATTGGCGACTTCCTCCTCCTTCTGTGACGAACGGCTACTCTCCCCAGCGTAGCCCGTCCTCACTTGCGCCACCAGCTCAGCCTGGCGCGCAGTAACAGAGGCCAACTCCTCCATCAAGAAGTCCAAAGACTTGGACTCCACCCCTATGCTCCTCTGCGAAGTCTCCTCTTCAATAAAGGGACTCACAGGGGTCGTCGCACTCTCATTACGTGCGTCAGCATTCTCAGTTGGTTGCTCACTGCGTAAAAGAAAAGACACAAAAATTACTTAAGGCGTATGAAGAAGAAGAGAATGCAAGAAACCCTAAGTATATTACATCCACGCTACTTACATGGGGGGAGGAGATGCGGCCACTTCCTTCTCCACCTCAGTCGTGGATGCGTCTTCTCCCACAGAATTCTCAGCATCAACACTGCAAAAACGAAGAAACAACTTAGAAAAAATGTACAGTTGACAGAAGCTTACGAATATTCAAAAGATACTTACTCCATGTGCGCATCCTCTAAAGATGCAACTTCCTCAGCCTCTGAACGCGGCCTCTTGGAAGGACCCTCACCATAACCACCAGCAGGCGCACGCTCGCGCGTCAACAGCTGGCTCTGCTCTCCCTCCTCATCAGAATCATCCACGATGATCCTCACAATGTTTTCGGATTCAGGAGGAGCTGCACAGCATCTGGTGCCTGTTCCAACGGAGGGGCCACACTCTGCACTGGCGTCGCTTGCAACGCCGTAGAAGGAGAACCCTCAGGCTCTTCAGCAGCCATCTCCACGACGCACCCAGCAGTCGCGGCCAGGATAGGCGTCTCACCCTGCCTCAGTGGGTGCACCCCCACTGTCACAGTCCTGGGCTTCTCTAGGCGAACAACGCCGAACAAATCCATTTCTGCGAAAATACAAAAAAATAAACATGTTACATAACTTATGGAAAGAGAAGAGCGCTTACACTAAATACGACAAAAAGAATGAAGGATGAGCACCCACCCCGACCATTCTCGTCCAAGAACGTGGGAACCTCCGTCTCAGGCAAGAAGTAGTTCCGGCTAATGCCCACATGCACCAGGAACTCTTCCGGGTACGAATTGATGGGGATGCGTTCTCATCAATGATGTCCGCATGGTCAGTGTTGTACCATCCATCGAGTGGGCGCTCATCCCTCAGTAAAGTAGCCCGGGTATAGAACTCGAAGTCAAAAGGAAAGACGGCGGCATCGATCCAAAAGAACTTCTCCCTCTAGTGGCGCAATGAATCCACCTTCTCCGTATAACACTGTAGTGGGCCTACGCGCTTGGAGAAGGTAACCCATCCATTTAACCACGTCGTATGATAAAACGCGCGGAATAAATGGACGGTGGGGTTAATCGCTAACAAGCGACAATTAACCTCGAAGTTGGAAATCTTGGCAGCGCCAATACAGTGCAACTGGGAGATATGGAGTTGGTAGTAATTGAGAATATCGCTCAGGAATACGGACAGGGGTATGCGCTGATTCGCCCACTCAAAAAATCGCGTATAAACCCCAACCTTCCTATAGGGGAAGTCCGCGATAGTGTCATTGGGACCTGGCACCTCTGGGTGCAGGGCCAATGGGATGAAATAGTCCGAGGTGAACTGCGTTAGTTCCTCCTCGGACATATCGGCAGTAAAGTCATGTAATTGCATAACCATTTTTTCTAAAATAAGGCGCACGCGCTGATTACCTAAGGTATATAAAGTTGTTTGAAAGGAGATTTCGAAGCTTCGCAAATGGAGATAAGAACGTTTACTGTGATAATCACAGTAAAAAGGGGGAAGGTGGTTATATAGTATTCCACTCACCACAGATGCGCGACACGTGTAACCCACTAACTCCGATCGTGTGGCTGGGAAATGAAACGACACAGGACACGTGGATAGCCTCTCCATTTACCGAGGTACCTAAAATGAACTTTTTTGGACTAGATACATGTTCCGTGTATTTTGGCGGTTTAAATTCAAATTTTTCCCGCATACGCGTTGGAAATAATTTGGACACGGCTTTAGTCTAGCATCCGCAGGTTTTACCCTGCGCACACTAGACTGGGGGGACATGATGACGTATAATCTATACTCGGGTCACGAACCCGAGTATTAAACATTACTAACATTTAAGCCCAGTACGTGTGGGCTATTATGATAATGGTTTGGGCTCACGAGGCCCAAACCCAAAGTTATTTATGGATAAGATATAGGATATCTCCTAAATAAGGAGATATATATCAAATATCCGATATCGGTGGATACACCGAAGAGTGAGGAACACGAAACCTTATCGGTTTCGTGTGTATATATAGGGCATCATAGCTCTCGTCAAAGGTACGACTTACAACCCTAAATCGATTACTTACTCTCACGCCGGAGGATAATCGGGGGAAACAATCCCTCGATAAGCCTAACGGTGTCTGTTTGTTTTCTTAGTGCGCAGGGCTCAAAGCATTAAGATCTAATTGGTACGAGAACAGAAACCCAAACAAGGAACGCCCAACTTTTGTATCAACAGAGATGTTGAGTATTCAAAAGCTTTTCGGAGATAAAATGGGACTAGGCTTTAATAAGGATGAAGCATCGACAAACGGGACAAAACAAATAAAATTTGTAAATCGACGAAAACTGTTGTAACAGCAAACGACTCCCTTAAATAATATAATTGGATGCTATTTAATATGTGTACCCCATCCAATAGACTACACGTACTTCCACCATCAAGATACAATTTCTAAGAGTAAATTGCAAAAATCGTACATGTGGTTTGATAAAATGCATCTTTCGTCTTTGTCCTTTTGAAAGTCCAGGCGCCATTTTTGTGAGAAAATGTCTCGCCAATAAAATGACTAAAATGCGTGCTTTCTATTTTATTAAAGAGAAAGAAGACAATGGTAATTAATTATTTCACTTTAGCTAGGGATGAAAATTGCACTTGTAAATTTGTTACAAAAATGATGCATGCACTATAAAAAAGATAAGGATGAAACATGCAATTTGGTCACACAAGACGACTTTTGCAACTTACTCCTACTACACAGATGAAAATATTTGAATACTGTATTAAAATACAAGTATATGAATAGCATGGGAGGCATACTCTGGAGTCTGGATGCCAAATAAAAATAATAAAAACGCATCATTTTAATATTAAAATTTGTGTAATTGGGATCTTCAATGATTAAGTTGACTGATTAATTAAACAATTTGCGAAAATAAGTTTTCTTTGAAACTCCCAACTATTTGGCATGTATAGAGCACTCACGTCTCTTGATTTTCTGTTAATAGAGTTTTGAATTATTGTTTACAAGACTTTTAAAAATTTATCACTGTAACAAACATCTAATTTTTGCGCATATAAAATTCGATTTGTTTATACATAGGATTACATTTATAAATGCGTACAAACAAAGCTTAGAAAAAATCTATAAAAGGGCAACAAACAAAAATTATTCGTATTTGTAGGTGTGCATATAAAATTTGCCGCACCCCGTAAAATGCATAAAATTGGTGCGATAAATCTATAAGTAGGAACAATTATTATTTGTTATACGCTTGTAACTGTTTATAGTATTATCTAGTTATGTTTCTACGCACTTCTAAATGTAAACATATCTTACACGTACATCAGAAATTGCAAACAAACAAATCAAATTTTATGCACTTTTGAAAAACGCGTTGGAATGATATTTTTTCATGTAGTGCATATTTTTGTTAAAAAAAATCATCGATCTTATAGCATTTTAAAGCATTAACGTTTGTAAGAATGATTTAGTGCCATTTTTTTGTGTCACTTTATTTTTAAGTTGTCTAGAACTCGTCAAGATAATGGAGAAGCCATTATTATTATTATTATTATTATTATTATTATTATTATTATTATTATTATTATGAACGGCAAAATTTTATTAAAAGCTAGCAAAAACATTACAAGAGAGCTATAGATATAATATGATTAATTGATTACGTAACCAATCTACCAAAGAAATTCTAAACTTTGGATTTCTAGAGGAAATCCACAAATACGATTAGGAAATTATGGAGTCCCATAGCACCGCCTTCTTAGGAGGAGAGCTAGAGAAAATCAATCTGTTTCTGTAACTCCATATAGTCAACACAAGAGTCCCTCCAACTCCTTCAAGAATAGACTTCACCTTATTCGAAACATGTAAAGAGCTTAGCCACTCAAACCAATTCGAAATATTAGCACAAACCAGGATGTCGAGATCCCACCACCTAGCAAACTTTGCCCACAAAGCCATCGCCATATCACATGAGAAGAAAACATGATTAATCGTTTTAACATCCTCCTCGCAGATGGGGATAAGATCGAACCAATATCAATATGTCTTTTATCCAAGTTAACCCTTGAAAGGAGTTTATTAAGCATCAATATCCATATAAAAATGTTAACATTAATAGGAATGCTACGAACCCAACGAGTAGCGGTAGCATCCGTGGCCAAAGTTTTGGAGTTGATAAAGGATCGAGCCGATGCAACGGTATAACCAGAAGAGTGTAACACCCACTACCAAGCGTCTCCCTGGTCCGAAAGCACAACCTCCCCAATCTTAGATTGCAAATCTAATAATTGAGTCATTTCAGCCCCACCACACGGTTGACGCCTAAAACCAGGACTCGAAACATGAAGAGGAAGCCGATTCTTGACAGGACATTTCTTATTCAAGTCTAGCTGATAAATGCGAGGGAATAAAGTTTTGAGAGGTTGGTCTCCGCAACAAATATCTTCCCAGAACCGCATCATGGCACCATCACCAATTTTGTGCACACAGTAAGAAAACATATCAATACCTTTTTGTAATGCCCTTAACGGCGTATAAGATGCCATTCCACGTACTATGGCTGTGACGGTAAGTTGAAGTACCATTAATACCTCCATGAGTCCCATAAATGTTTTTAATAATCCTCGCCCAAAGTTTGGAAGGGCCATGAAGAAACCTCCATATCCATTTAAACAAGCGACCAATATTAAGCCCAATGATACTTCCAATGTCGAGGCCTCCAAGCTCCTTGCTAGCTAAACATTTTTTCCATCGAACCCAAGTCATTTTTTTCTCTTCAATGGCCCCTCCTAAAAAGAAGTTATTTCGCATAGACTCCAACTTCTTTTGGATGGCTGAAGGCATAAGATTTAATGACATATAATAGGTAGGAAGATGTCCAAGAACCGATTTAATTAAAGACATCCGATCACCAGCCGATAACAACGGAGCTCTCCATAGAGTGAGCTTACAAGAGAATTTCTGAGTGATGGCACTCCAATTGGAACATCTAGCCATGTTGCACCCAATTGGAACGCCTAGGTACTTCATTGGAGAAGCCATTATTTAGAATCAGATTAACTGAACGAAGCTTTTAAAAAGTTGCGGCATGCGTTACATGTGTTGATTCGTTTGTAGGTTTAAGTCTTGTTTGATTACCGAAAGTTGTACGTGTATGCATGCATACTAGTGTACCATAAGGTCATTTGAAACAAACGAATATATAATTGAGATGTCTAACACTCGATCTAGGTCATATTAAACGAAAATAAAACCGTTCCAAGTTTTGTAATTGTCAAACTAAATGGATTTACTGCATTAAAAAACCCTAATAGTTCTCTCGTTTGGCGAATATTGGAGAAAAAACGAATCCCTTTTTTTTACGATTAACACTCCTAAGATTTAAACCTTTAATTCTTTATTGATTATTGGTTCTACCATCGTGGGACCTTTAATTCTTTAATCATTATTGGTTCTAACATCATGGGTCGGTGTGTACTTTACAAGATTCGCTTTTTGCTTTGCCAATATTGTTGAAGGCAATTCTTTAATTTATTCTTTAAGCGCGCTATATTTTTTTCTGTTGTGATCGCTGGTTGTTAGGTCTTAATGAGGGTCGATTGCAATGTTGCTGGTTATCTAAGGGTCTCGTTTACCTGTACTGATTGGTGATTCCACTGGTCGTTGGGTTTTTTTTAGGGTTTTTTTTCCATTCATTTTACTTTTCGTTAGGGTTTTCTTTTGCTACTGCTGTTTTGCTTTTTTCCTAGTGGTTGGTCATGGAGCATACGATTAACAATTCATCAACTGTTGGGACTGGGAAAGCTAATGAAGATGGTAAGAATTCTAGTGACGTTAGTTCACATAATATGCCTAAGCTCTCATATGCTTCGATGTTTAAAACTAACAATGCTTTCAAATCAGCAAACATATGTGAGCTCCGTAATGAGGAGCGAGTGGAAGGGGCCCATGTCACAATTCCTTTAAAAGAGATTGAGGATGTTTCAGCTAGGTTTGCTAATACTCTGTATGGGTATTTTATTGGGAAGCGGCTTGCTTTTCCTATAGTGGAGAACTATGTTAAGAATACATGGGCAAAGTTTGGGTTGGAACGTGTTATGTTGAATAATGGATTCTTTTTGTTTCAATTCTCTACTAAGGAGGGTATGGATAAAGTGTTNGAGATTGATAGTGACAATGAGATTGATGAGTCTATTGAGTTTGGAAAACCAAGTACCCCTATTGTCGAGAAAATTGATAAGCTTGAAAAGCTTATTATTGATGGGAAAGGAACGCTTGTGGATGATAATGGGAAACCTGTTCCGGTGGTTGATGGTCTTAAGAAGGGAAACCCATTCTCTAAGGTGGGTGATGTGGTTGTCTCTGATAGTGATGATGAGGTTTTTGAGCCAAACGAGCCTATGAATACTTACTTGTCATCAGCAGGAGGACATAATGAGCTTGAAGGTTATTTTTCTGATGATTATGCTGCCCAGGTCCTTGACTTACCTCGGCAATTGGAGGAATTTAACAAGCTATTCGATTTTCAGGTTCAAGGCAGTTCGAGGAAGTAATCTGTTATGAGGATTTGTCTAAGTGTTTTACATGTTTTTTTCTTTTCATGGTTGTTCTAGGTGTTGGTAGATAGGTGTTCATTTATGGCATGTCGTAAATGATCTAGTGGTTGTTCAAGCGGTTGCTTGAGGTTAATCTGGTATTTCAGCCACATTCCATTGTACTTTAAACGTTTTTTTGGTTAATATATTTTGCCAGGTTGGAGATCCCTTTACCCAAAAGATCTGGGTCATATTTATATCTTCAATTTATAAAATGTTGACACAAGGTTGAACGTTTTCTCCATTTATACGAGTTAGATATGACAATGAATTAACGTTAAAAAAACAATAGTGTTTTTTACTTCCATAATGCTTATTCTTCTGATAATCGAGGAAAAGAATACCAAACTACCAAAAGATCCGAATATACATTTAACTGAAAAAAATATCAAACTGTTATGGATAATTATTAGTGGATGTCCATATAACCCATAATAGGCCCACGGCCCATGTTAGCTATTAGGGTTTTTGCCCTAATGTTTGTCTATATATACTCTTTGTAAATCTCATAGTTAATGATCAATAAGAAGAATATTCATCTCTCAATTCTTGTTTACAACACGTTATCAGCACGCTCTACAGGTACGTGTAAGTTCTTTAATATGGTTAATAATGTGTGCTACGTAATAATACAATATTACTACTAGAGATAGCATACATAATTATTTTCCGTAGAAACAAATATTGTGGTTCCTATTGAGTTATATTATATCACGTATATACACGTTTGTTATGCTTCTTGATGCATAACATATTACACTTTAATAACCACTATGCACAATGCATTAATTATATTATGAAACATTCGACACATATCAAATTTTAGGAATAATTTAATCATGCGACGTAATATGTTTTTTTGGTTTTGTTTACTCTCGTTTTCTATCGTTTTCTTTAATGTTTCTTCATATTTATGATGCGTTTAAATATCTTATATGGTTATTACTTCCTTTGTACATTACCATGAGTTATATATACTTGTACATGCATCACTTGTGATAAAGGTTTATGTTCCTAAGTTACTTAAAGGTACGTCTCGCTCTGGTACTCGTTCATGTTATTGGAAACATCAGTTGTGATTTTTATGCTACGTGATAATTTTTATATGAATATATTGCTTTCTAGACATGTTTATTATAATATGTATCAAGTTAATATAAATTGATAACAAGGTTTAATATAACAACGCATAGACAATATTATCAATTGATTTGTTGCGACATGTTTTACGGTTATAAATTCTGATAATATTTAGGTATTATATCATCTTGCATAAACTATTAATAAAACCATTTGTTTTGTTGCTCACTAGATTAGTAATACTCTGTAAGAGTTTGATCGGTGAAGTTGGACTCCATTAATTTACTCAATCTATACTTTTTATAAAACCAAAACATTAGCCTATATATCTACGTTGTTTGTTATGGAGTATCTAATATATAATTGCTTCACTTATTAGATAACCATTCAAAACTCTTGATCATTAGGCCGGTTTAATTCGTAATATATATTATCCTTTATCATGATATATATTTTTCTTCGTGTAGTAGTTATTCATTGTTATGATTTGTTATGACACGATTAATGGAGTACAAAATAAATTAATTGAGGTATATATGTGACACAACAAGTAAGGAAATTATTTGTGGCCGATAAAATATATGCTTATATAGATTTGATCTATTTGATTAAAGAAGAGTTGCATTCTATATCCCCAGATCCAATTTGATATTGTAATAGTTTATGTAATATAATCCATTTAACTCTTGATTAGTATGTGACTTATCTAAACTAGTCATTACTTGCTGAAACTATTGATTAGGAGTATATGGCACTACAAGATTATGTAAAAAAAAAAAAAAAAAGGCATATATACAAATATGAAGTTATTTACTTGGGATATTTAAAGGCAAATATATGACACAATATTATGCTACTTATAAAGCTTGTTATAATTACGTTTGGGTAAGATTTTGAATTGGTAAATGTAATTACTTCTTAGGTATTTTATGTGATGACAAGACTACTTATGTGGTAATTTTTGACATTGATTGTAAGTATTCTATTAAATTGATATTTTCTTATGGCCAATAAAAATGTAACAAGCATCTAATAAGGTAAACAAGCATCTAATAAGTTATTGTTTAGCTTGTCCAATTGAATAAGTTCCACTATTTAAAATAAGTATGACCATGTTTGATTAATAGTATTTGAAGTAAATATAATTGCATGCATGACATGAATATGATAATTGTGAATGTTGATATCTGATTTAAGAATAAGATGTGTTAATTAACTGTGATTGAGTTTGTCATATGTGTGTACATTATCACTAATATTATTTGCTTATGAGACTTGACTAATTGATCAATGACATAAATGTGTTTAGCAAATAGAACAACTTTTTGTATAGAACATGCTTTATTATTTGATACTGCAATAGGCTAATTTGCATATTAATATAATTGTGAGAAGCCAAACAGAGCTTGTATAAATGTGATTGGAGAAATATAAGTTTAAATATGATGATGTGCTAAGTTCTCCATACAATTCGACTTTTACATAAAGTCAAGAGCAATAGAAGCACGTGTGGTCATAAACCATGGTTTATGAGCCAAGATTATTTTATTGAGTGGCATGACCGGTTAGACCATCCCAGGTCAATGATGATGCGAAAATATAGAAGAACCATGAGTTTCTTCAAAGATAGATTTGATTGTTCTCAGAGGAAGTTAATTGTTCACATATCATCACCATAGTAAAGTGAGGACTTTGTCCTATAAAGTTTTGGAAAGAATATAAAGAGGATGTATTCAGGCCTATACATCTGCCATGTGGATCATTTTGAGTTTTAAAATCGATGCATCGTCAAAATGATTATCAAATACGCAACTTAAAGTTAGCGTGATTAGTGGCTCAGCTTATAAAATGCGAGCACGGTTTTCCAAATTATATTATTGAGAATGGTGGTGAATACTTCCAAGTATTTGGCGATTATTGGAATAAGTGTTGAACATAAAAGTAGCCCATGTTCATACGCGAATTGCTTTTGTTGAAACGTTCATAAAATGTCTTCAGTTGATTGCAAAGCCAATAATATTATGAGAACAAAACTTTTAGTTTATGGGGCATGTTATGACTTATGAATCGCATCTTGCAAACAATATATAATGAATCCTCCTTGTTATAATGGTTTTGGTCACAAACCATATTTCCCATGTGACATTTTGTAATTGTGCGAAATGGGATGTTGAAATTGATAATTCATTCAGAGGGAGAGATTAAGCAGCGGGAAATTTAGAATGAATTATAATGTTGATCCTCACACTAATATGAAATGGGACAATTCATTTATCAGATCTAGCAATTGCCAGACAAGTTTAGAAAATTTTAGTGACCGAAATTAAGTGACTAGATCATACGCTGCTAGTGCTCCATTTGTAATTTGTGTCCCAGCATTAAAATTAATGATTGGTAGTAAGTCTATGACACGTCTGCAGCGTGATAGACTAATCGATTCCGAATAAAAGTCCTCGAATAAAGAGATAAAAGGGAGCAATTAAGAAAATTAAGATGGTCGAATCGAGGTAATAAAGACCCTATAATATTTAAAGAGAAACTAGACATGAAGGTTATTGAAAATCCCGGGTACGTGAAAAATTTTGAGATCTCAACAAATGATAGAATATAATGTCTAGTAAAGTGTGGAATCGAAAAGAACTTAAACGACGTCGATAATACTATTGTATATCATAATGCGCATGATAAATAAAAGGTGAGGATCTTGGATACCTGCAATAAGTGCAGTTGAATGGCCAAAGAATATAAAGACGCATGTAACTGATGAACTATGAAAGTCTCTTATGATGAAACATGATTATTGGGTGAAATCCATACACATGAATGTTATGAGAAAGGAAATTTAATGTTATGTCTGGCAATATGAGAAATAAGTTGTATGCGTCTAATATTATAAAACAAGAGCTCATTTTTGTTGAGATTCCTTAAAGAACATAGAATGCATGGAACACGTGTCATGATTTAAAATTCTCGAGAATAATAGTTGATCAAATTGAACCAAGTAAAGCAAATATTTCAATATTTTCAAAGTACAAAGGATATGGGTTTATATTTTACTAACCCGTCAAAACAAGTTTAGTTAGTTTTGCAGATGCAGGATATATGTTTAACTTACCATGATCGATCTCAACATGGATATATTGTTACAAGTGGCGGCTATTTTTCCTGGCATTCGATAGAGCAAACAATCAAGGCGACTTCATCAAACCATACATGAATTCTGGAAAGGAGATAGCAACTATTGCATGAAGATAATGTAGCATACCTTGCTATATTCAAGAAACGTTACATCAAAGGCGACAAGACACTTCTCGTTCAAGTGATGATTTCGTTGACCTATTTACAAGATACCAAGTGATGTAGTCATCAGAGGGAGATAATACGCGCTGCACTCTTTTTGTCCTTAGTCATGGTTTTGTCCCACTGGGTTTTCCTGGCAAGGTTTTTAATGAGGCAGCATTCCCTAAGCGTATTAACAATATGGACATCCAAGAGGGAGTGTTATGGATAATTATTAGTGGATGTCCATATAACCCATAATAGGCCCACGGCCCATGTTAGCTATTAGGGTTTTTGCCCTAATGTTTGTCTATATATACTCTTTGTAAATCTCATAGTTAATGATCAATAAGAAGAATATTCATCTCTCAATTCTTGTTTACAACACAAACAACATATAAAATTTACTTTTTAGGATATAACTATGCACCATATATATAGATGAACTTGCTATAAGAAGTTATGCGACATGAAAGGCATATTTCTATATTTGTATTGCTTGAATCGCTATGCACCATTGATCAATAGCACTTTTTGTTTTAATCGTTTTTTGTGTTTATAAAAGAGTATAGAAATATATTTTTAAGAAAGAATAGACAAACATATGCACACTACTATAGTAATATATCATTTGATACTTTACAAATGTCTTAACCGGTACTTTAATTCATAAGTTTACAAAGGTCATATATATTTAGTAATGTATAGATATATTTAATTCATCGATTGGGATTTGTTTCAGATATGAACAGAATGGATCAACCTAGTACTCTACACGTAGGTTTGAAGTTGTATAGATATATTCAAGAAGTTGGACCATATTTCAACATCTCGTTTGACTAAAAATTCGACCATTATTTATCATGGAGCAGTACGTTGTAACGTTGTTAACAATTTAATTGAAAGGGTACAGCCATGTGTTATGTAGACATCGAATAATAATAACATGAGATACGCAATTGAATCACATCAAAGAAAACACAGATTTACGTGATTTTATTCGATCTGAAGTGATCGACCCATGTCTATTGTCCGTCGTGTCGTGTCTTGGGTTGGGGTGACATTGGCCATTCTATTATATGATGCAGATATTCAGAGTTTCAGACATTTACGTTGAGGAACCCACAATAGGTGTATATTATCACTATTAGGGGGGAGGGAGTGGTTCACT
>LBNU01033545.1:16227-28878 GCA_014162995.1 Artemisia annua
TTTGTCGAAAGTATATCAAAGTGCCCGTCTATAGAAAGATAATTAAATGCTCGTCGCGATGGTGTATTTATTTTTGCTTAACGATTAACGGTTTAAGATATATTTAAATTATAAAAAAAGGGTGAAATATTAAATGCTTTTAATCTCAACCATTGATTTCTTTTTAGATGGATGGTGGGGATGAGTCCCTTGGTATGTGAGGAATGTTTGGTTTTTTAAATAACTCAACTCGTAATATTTTAATATGAATAAGTTACGTAAATTATTTTCTCTTAATGTGTGACATTAATTTTGATTATGTTTGAAAGTAAACGTTTTTGTTGGTACCGTTCTTTTGGCGTTGAATATAAGTTAGTAGATTAGGACGTCCTTGATACCACTTTTGTTACTTGCGTTTCCAAATACGTACTTTGGCCCGTGTATTCACTACCTATTATAATTGTAAACTAATTAAAACTTGTTGCAATCTTTAATATTTTGTCATTTTACTTTGTAATAACAAATCTTTTTTAACAACGTATACTGGCTATATTTAAGTCTAATCATGTAAATCAAGTCTGCTAAGCGTAGGGGTGTAAACGAGCCGAGACAACTCGCGAGCAACTCGAGATCGACTCGAAAAATACTCGATTCGACTCGATTTTAAACGAGCCGAGACAACTCGCGAGCTACTCGACTTGACTCGATTACACATTTACACCCATATATATACATATATACATATATACATATATATACATATATACATATATATACATATATACATATATATACATATATACATATATAGTGTTGGGTTCTTATAAGATCATCCTTAAAGTACTAAAAATAAGATCAATGCCAGAACCAATAGTAGGAGGACATGTGTCAATACATTTAAATCACCAATAAACATAAAAGAAAATTAATAAACAAAAATTTATATAGCTTTGGGGGCAATTTAGTAATCTTTCATTGCACCATCTCATTCAATAACACCATCTCATTCAATAACACCATCTCATTCATGATTGATACATTAAACTGAGCGTTTTTTTTTCTGGTTCTTCAACTCACTTCAATATGAACGATATCATTCAATGTCATCCCAGATTTTTAGCACAATCATATTCATATTCGGTTATTATTAGCCCAAGATCATATATCTTCTTCATTTTGATACCAGTTCAATTCCATTCAAGTTTTCATCTCTATTCACTTCCAATTCGACTTGTAATTCACCATGAATGATTCTGTAGATATTGAGTTTGTTGATAATTATGTTGCAGGTATCATATTATTTATTTAATGTTTGAATTCAATGAGGCTTTTTAGGATAGTCATGCTTTTAGATGGATCAAGTACATATCAAAATTTGAAGTGAATCACGAATTTCTTATCCAATAAATGATTTTAACAGATATTATAACCTCTATGTTATAATCAGTTTTAACACAAACGAAAACCCCCAAAAAAAAATTTCAATGAATAATATTATAGTATATTTTTTATAATGTGTTTTTGTTTGTTGATATTTTTGTCTGCTTTTGTTCCTGTATTTGTTCATCCATATACATTTATAGAATAAGATCATTTTTAGAACTTTGTAATTTTGATACATTTTTCTAACCTTTATTCCATTTTTTAGGTGAACCTGCAACTCCCCGAGCAGTTAACAATGAGGCACGGGACGTTTTTGGTGATTCTCTGTTTACGCCTCCTCATGATCATCAGGTTGGAAGTTTTCAACCTACTCCTAACGGTACTAAATTTTGGGTCCCCAAAGTTATTAATAAACCTGTAGAAGGCCAAATTTTTGATACACTTGAATTAGCTCTAAATGCTTACAAAGATTACGCAAGAGAAGGTGGTTTTGAGGTTAGAAAGGGCGGTCAAAAATATACAAAAGACAGCAAAGATGAACCCAAGAATAAGTATTTTTATTGTGTTAGACAAGGCTTTAAACCCCCACCCAAGGCCGGAAATCAAAAGGCTGATAAACAAAAACCCACCAACCCTTTAGGCGTGACTAAGGTCATAAAAAGAAGGAAACGTGCATCTTGTCGTTGTGGATGTGGCGCACAACTTAGGCTTAAGAAACAACCAGATGGAAAGTACCGTGTGTCCAAGTTTATTGAGAAACACAACCATAGTTTGGTATATGAAGAAGATGTCAAGTATCTTAGGGCATCTCGTAGGCTTACCTTTTCCAAACAACAATTGTTAAACCAACTTTCTAATGTCAACATAGGCCCCGTTAGATCCTGGAAAGTGTTGAAAGAAATGTACGGTGGCTTTGAATATATAGGGGCAACCGATGTTGATTGCAAGAACTACAAGCGTGGTTTGAATGAATTCATCGCTGAGCGTGATGCTCAAATGGTCGTTGATAAGCTGTTGAGCCGAAAAGAATATTTCGATAATTATTCTGTTGAATACAAACAAGACAAAGAATCTAAAGAATTGGTTGGTTTGTTTTGGGCAGACGAGCAAGCCAAGCGTAATTACGCAGCCTTTGGTGATGTTGTGTCATTTGACGCAACGTTTCGTTCAAACAGGTATCATGCCTTTATGTACTTCCCTTATACTTAACTAGTTTGGTTGCGACATTCTGATACACATGTTCATTCATACATTGCGTAGGTACAATATGGTGCTTGTCCCTTTTACGGGCATTGATAATCACAACAGATGTGTCATCTTTGCTGCTGCCTTGTTAGCTAGCGAATCTGCCAAAAGATACACGTGGCTGTTGAAAAGGTTCAAAAAGATATTCGTTAAAGTTCCCAAGGTTGTTGTTACCGACCAAGATCCGGCTATGAAGATAGCTATTGAAAAGATACTCCCGGATACCCGCCACCGTCTTTGTATGTGGCATATAATGTCAAAACTTACTACAAAGGTATTCTTTTTAACTAAAACTTTAATTATTGTTATTGTTATTAACAATATACCAGCTCTTGTTATTAAACTGGTTAACAATATACTAGTTATAGTTATTGTAATTATTTTTTTGAAGTCAAACTGAGCGTTCTGTTATTGATATCTAGGATTAGAACTAGACCGGATTGGTTGAATTTATGGATTTTTGTTGTTTGCCGTTTGAGCGCATGTTATTGTTCTTTCAATGAGATAGGATTAGGAATTGGCGGGGTTCTGATTAGTTAGAGATGGCATATGATTAGTTAGAGATGGATTTGTTTAGTACTTTTCTAGGCCGCATAATTAATAAATTACATGTCACATACAGTTAGAGATGAATTAGACAAGGGTTGTTGATTTTTTTGGTTCTGAGTTTGTGTTTATTTTTACTTTGTTATTAGCACCTCAGATCCATTCCGTCGGTTATTAGTCTTTAGGTGTGGTTTGTTTACAAGATGAATTAGACATGTACACGTTTACAAGATGAATTAGACATGTACAAGATGAATTAGACATGCAAAACTTTTTAAGCGTTCTTTGGAATCATTTTTCTTAACTACTGATTGTCTGCTTTTAGGTGGGGCCATCATTATGCAGCGACACAGATTTTAAAAGGCGCTTTTGCGGTATTGTATGGACTGACAGGATTGATCCCGAAGTGTTTGATGTAGAGTGGAACAAGATAATGATAGACTTTGAGCTTACTGAGCATAAATGGCTTCAAGATATGTTTGAGATGCGGTTAAACTGGATACCTGCCTATTTCAGGAATGAACCCATGTCTGGTTTGATGCGCACGACATCCAGGTCCGAAAGTGAGAATCACTTTTTTGGACAGCTGTTTAACCCACACTTGAGTTTGATCGAATTCCTTAGTCATTTTGATACTGCAATGGACTCCCAAAGATATAAATATGGGAAGAATACACATGACTCAAAATACACGACACCTGACTTCAAAACTCACTTACAAGTAGAAAAGGAAGCCGCAGAACTGTATACACACACTGTCTTTTACGATGTTCAGGATGAGATATGTGAGTCATTGTTTCATTGTTGTTCACTTAGTGTTCAAGAAGATAATACTTCCCTTACTTATATCATTCGCGATATCGAAGCTGATTACACAACGATACATGGTGTAACCGTTGAAGCTAAATATGAGGTAACACTATCCGTTTATTTCTTTTTTATGTTATACAAATATATCCCTAGTATGCCTAGTTTAAGTCAAGGTTTCCTTTAACACGTAGGTCAAGTACGTTCCAGCTGATTGTGACATCAAATGCAGCTGCTTAAAATATGAGTGCTATGGGTTGCTGTGTCGCCATATTTTTTATGTACTTAGGTTGTCCAAAGTGTTCCATTTCCCTAGAAAATACTTGCAGCGGAGATGGTCAAAGTATGCCCTGCCCAACAAGATTGTCACAAGGCCCGTGGACGTTGCAAGCTTGTCAAATCCAGTTGAATGTGTTAATGTTGTTCTTAGGGATATTTACGGCACTGTTGAAGATTCGGTTACCCGTTTGGTCACTGATATTCAGAAGTTACACCTTTACAAGGATGACCTTGATACATTACTAGAACAAGTGAAAATCGACATCCCAAATGCACCTGAAATGAGCAAGCAAGAATTGTATGCTGCTGCGCTTGGTGTCAAGGAACCTGAGACAGTTAACATTGTTGCCCCTGAATGTCGTAATAAAGGTTCTGTTTCTTTGAAGAGGCATCAAACACAGGCCGAGATTACTATGATTCAATCAAACAAACCTCCGCGTCTTTGCAACTATTGTGACACATATGGTTATCACGATTCTCGTAATTGTCCCAAGAAGAAAGCAGATTTGGAGGGACAAATTGCCTAATACAACCACGTTGAAGAATAAAATTTTTAGATGTTTACATTTTTTATAACTACTGGTTTTATTGGTTTTCTGGTTGATTGTATTTTTTTAACAATTTTAGATACTACTGGTTTATTGGTTATGCCTGATATTGGTTTAATGGAATGCATTTTTCTTTATTTTGCTTTATGGTCTCACTATGTTTGTCTGCCATGAGTGTCAAGTGTTTTGTAAATATTTCGATATATTTCATTTTCATGTACCATGAGTGCAATGAGTCATTAGAATGTATTATTTTTTTTATGTGTTCACAGAATGTATTTGTGTGCCATGATTTTGAAATATGTTACATTTTTTGGTATGTTTATATGTTTGAAATAGAATGCTTTTAATGTGTATAATCACCTTACCATTATACAAGATATGATCATTTAACTTTAGCTTGAACTATTTACGTTCTCTACGGGTTTCTAGGAAAAGCCGTGTACCAATATCTCTACAAGCAAACTTATGCGTTCGACAATGAGTAACTTTAGCTTGAACCATTAACGTTCTTGTTACCCTTTTACATTCTTCTTGTTTACTATTAGACTTGAAGAATGTCTGGTTTGATTTTGAATAATATCGTATCTTTTTTATTCATTTTTTAAGCATTTGACTTGCTTCTCATCTTTTTAACTTTCTAGACATGTACATATTATATTGCATCAGTTTTATGTTGATGTAATTACATTAACACATATACATGGATGCATGGATACACGGATACATGGATACATACCCACAACTTATATGTGATGACCTCACAATAAATAAGTTAGAAAGTAGTTTTGATCATCACATACACGTTTTATGCCATTTTTTTAAGCATGTTTGTATGCAAGTATGATTATACCATTTTCAAAGCCTACAATTTACTAGTACATGACCTGGTTAGAGATTATATACTATACTCGGGCATCTAATATAGTACCATACAACAATATATTGCCATAGAAACATAAATACTTAATTTAGATAACACCTTAAAAGTTACACCAGTTTAGATTTTCTGTGTACCAAACGGCGAAATTAGTTCGGCCTTGGTGTTACACCAACCCTTAGGAAACAAAAGATTAAAACTAACTACATTAAAGACCAGTCTTTAACTAAGACACATTATTCAAAAGATTAAGTTCAAAGCCCCACAGTTGTGCGAACTTGTGTACCAAAAGCCCTTTCAACATTGACACGCTAAAGCATAGTCTGAACACGCGCCTTAACTGTTTCATATGGAGCAGCCTCCAACCTTTTCTTTTCTTCTAAAGGCAGCCTTCTGTACGCTTCTGCTTCATCTTCAAAATCAGCTTTCTTATTGTTTATGTCCGCCAAGAGTATTTTTGCAGCATACTTATGACGGAGTTCATCTAATTGATTTTGCTGCTCCTTCCCCTCTCTTCTAAATCCACAAAGGTCATCATACTCCCCACCGAATAGGTATGTCTCCATGTGGCGCATCGCAAAGACCCCACAGTCAATTACATTATTTTTTGTCATACATCCCAAACGTAAGAGCTGTGGGATAGTATTCCCTAGAAACCCTTGTGCTGGATGACTTTCAAATGAAAGGAAGTCTTCAAATCTCGCGACCTGTTGGTATGATTAACAAAATATTATATTTGCGTTTACCCACATAGTAATTAAAAAGATAAACATTATTCGTATACAAATGTACCAGAAAACCAACTAGACCGCCGTATCTGTCCGACACATTTTCGCTCCCTAAAAGCATATTATCCAGGACATGTACTTCCTTCCTTTTCAGATGCATACATACAACAAAAAAATGACCACCTTGAATTATGGGGAAAAACACCTATCACAAAAAGAAGTACACACATAGATTATTATCCGTTTTTATATCAGTCAAATAGTTGTTACAATTATGTGTCATTCTCACATAACTAGACATTTTGAAGCAAGCATATTACCAGATCCACATTAGCCAAACATCCATAAATTGTCGTTTGCAAAATGCCCATCATGCCTTTGATAAATTTATCTGAAGACTCCTTGACATCCAGACTTTTGTCGGCCAAATCCCTTACATCCCATTCACGCTGTTTCCATGACGTTTTTTTTAATTAGTGACAGTTTATCAACATAAATAAGCAACTGGAAACATATCTTAACATATCTTACATACCATAAGTGACGTATCACAAAACACCTTGCACATTCGCTTCTTTGGATCACGGTACTTCTCAGCATGATTTAGGACTTTTGTGAACATGTCTACCGCCTCACTTGATATCTTTATCCCCGGGCACAAGCTCTCAAACACGATCCTCGGTGCAAATGCATAATCAGTCTGGAACAGGATGTCCCTATAACACGGATAAGAATGAATAAACAACAAAATTTACCGGGTTATCGTTAACAATTATTACAAACACACGTTTACTTACGTTTCTGAGAAACGCCCACTGAACAAACACTCAGTAACTCTTTTCTCGTGCCCCGCCAAACCACCAACCAAAGAACATGCCCTACTTATCCACGGGGAGCATAAAATTTCAGCTGGTCTGCTACAACGTTTCGGCCTTACATCTATTTCCGCTGGGATAATGGTCTGTAAGGGTGGTTCATCACAAACGGTGTACGGAGTAATTGAACCATTACACCCATTCCCCGACACACCAGATTCTTGCCCACCAACTATTAACTTTTCAGGAGTAAAACAATCAAAATGGGGTAGGTCTTGAGAATCATAAACCTGTAGGGACTCCAACAGCTCTTCCGCATCAGCAATCGATTTTTCACCACCTGACACATCTACACTTTTACCCTGTGTTGCAGGTGGTTGTGTGATATTTAAATCGAATTTCGAAACATTGACATGATCACTTCTCAGCCCTTTCTCTTTGTTAATCCTTTCTGCTGACAACTGTTCACTGTATGCTACATAAGCAGATGGTGTCCCATAGATCTGAGTGAACGGGAATGGCTCATCCGGTGCATCATTGAAACCCCACGTCTTTGGTACATCATTTTCCGGAGTACAATAATGCCCATCATTCCCGTCCTCAGGTGGTTGCGTACTTTCAGTTCTTGGCTCACGAAACACACGTGCACGAAACAAAGCATCACGTAGCTCCTTCATCTCAAGAAGTCTTTCATCATTAGGATTTTCTTCCAGCGCCTCATCCAAGACCCCGTCTGCCTCATGCATAATGTCCCCCGCTTTTTTGTAGTTTTCCGCCAAACTCTTTATAATTTCCTGTATTACAACCCAAAATCAAATTAGTCATCAACCTATAAAATATTGCATATACCATATATACGTTGCAATATACCAACTGTATAATACTACTTTTATTTTCTATTTACCTACTATTTTATACACCAGTTAAAGATGAATTAACATATGGATACGTGGATTAACAATAGATTTCTTAAACCACAAACAGATACATAGTGCTATCAGTTTTCATTTAAATACATACAACGATACCAATACTTTATTTTAGACAACCACTTTCACACGCGCTTTGCAAAATAACTTTTAAAAACTATTTATAATTACCTCAACGCTACTTTGGTTCGCCTCCACACTCTCCGGACTTAACCTCTCCTCTTCTAGTTTGTTTAAAAGGTCCACCGTCCAATTGTCTACCAATGGCTTCTTAACATCCCCATTTCCTCTTTTTTGGCGCATCAATTCAGCGTACACAACCTGTGGGATAAGTACATTTTTCAATACACAACCAAATTTTTGTTTGAAAAAAAAATTTTGACAGATACATTAGAGTGACTAACATACCAACAACACAATCACCGGCCCGCAATAATGGCGATGCCTAATCCAGCTTTTTTTGGTGCGAACAAGACACTCAAGAACATAGCTACACCAATCAAATCTAGGGATATCGATCTCATCCTCGATACAGTTAAAAAACCTTAAGTTCACAGTTGCGTTCTTGTTTGATTCTCCAATTGATGTGAAGTAGAGAACCAAAAAATTGAGCTTAAACATCCATCCTCCATCAGCTTGAGTGTATATCTGTTTCTCGATGGGGATGTGTTTATACCTTGTCGTACGTTCAAACTGTTTCTTCCATTCAACCACGAGAGGGTGACGGCAATCAGCTTCATCCACTGCTTTCACAGGTACACTCCCCATTGGTATACCAAGCACATCTCTCACTGTCTCCCTCGTAACACTTATAGCCTTACCATCCACATTCAGTACGCAGTTATCTTCATCGAAGTTATCTAACAGCCAATAACTTAACCTAGTTGGTACATCCTTAATACTAAACCCAAGGACAGTCCCAAACCCCATCTCCTTAATATCTTCTCTCTGTTTTGTCGTCAGTTTTGGTAGTAGACGATGCAACGACCATAAAGATATTCGTTGATGAATCCGGTCAACAACAGGTACCTTAGAACCAATACCCTTTTCAGCCTTATTGTTCGCTACAGTCTCACCACCAAACTTACTCTTGCAAATTCGCTTCCTCACCCCAACCTCATTATGAACACCGTCCTCATCCTCCGTATCCTCATCAACTAGACCCTTTTGGTAATTTCTTTTAGTGATACCTAATTTCCGTTTACCAGCAGCCTTCTTCACAAATTTTTCCTTGGAAACAATAAAGTATTTACTTCTATTCCGGCTTACCTTCTCGACTACACCCCTTTCATCATCTATTTTCTGATCCCCAACAAGTGTAGGTAAAAACACATCCCCTTCCAGACTTCCCACAGGACGTTTCTTGACAGGTAAACTTCTTGTTCGTGTCCTCCTATTACCTCCATGAAATCCAGTGCCTGTATCATCTACATCAAAATATGCATACGTTAATATGTTATATCAATACAAATCCTAATTGATTCAAACACGTATTCAATTATATTTTTATGTATCCCATGTTTATGTTTCTGTATCGGTTGAAACACCTTCAAAATCGGTTGAAACACATATTTTCAGACCACAGTTACACACATGTATGTCACAAGTATTTTTTTTTATATATCACATGTTCCATTATACCGAACTCTAAAACATACCCAGGTTGTCATTTGAAGTATCCCATGTATCTTTGCATGTATCTCATGTTATCAAATAAGTCATAAACTAAATCCTATCATATCTACTACTTAAGTAATCAAACATGTCCAACAGTAATTAATTCCTTTTGCCCAAAACAGGTTTTCACTCAACATTGTGGCTTAATCCAAACACCCCTTTCACGACACTTTATAAAAAAATTTCAAAGAACAAGAGTATGTTGATCAAAAATTTTCACAGTAGAGTGTCTAATAAGCCAAATTATGATTTTGTAACCAAATAAGCAGTTTCAGATAAGCAAATAAGCTAAAGCTAAATTATGCAAAATTAGACAGTTTTAATTAAACGATAATCTAATGAGTACCAAATTGAAATAAAACAACAATAATCACATACATATCCATAAATCTATACGGTTTATATACGTGTTTCGTATACCATACCTATAAGCTATATGGGTGTTTGGTTCAGAACCTAAATATATTTATACGGGTATTTGGTTCATTCACAGTCACATATATACATTCCTTTTGATTTAATCGAACCAAAATCTTTTTAGGTTCTTTGGTTCATTCACAGTCACAGACATACGGGTAATTTGTTCATACACAGTCACACATATACGTGTATTTGGTTCATTCACAGTCACACATATACATAGATACATTCCCCATCTATGTTTGTTGGGGCCTAATTGTGAGCAACTTAGTTAGCATACGATACTGATTTTTTCATTCATGATTCATGTATTGATTATTGTCCATTTTTATGCAATACTACAGCTTGTATTTTGGGTTGGCCAATGGCCACACCAAATCATTTGCAAATAAGTATCATTATACTAGTATTATTCCACAAGGTTTTGTATTTGAATAGGTTTGTCCACCTAATTATTTCTTCCAAAAGATTAGCGTTATAACTAACTTATTATAATACATTTACAACAATTATAATTAGCAACTTCTAATTATCATACGCAATTGATAACAAGAAATAAACTGATAGGTAAATTTTTCATGAGATAGTAGATTATATTGTTTTAAGAATTTTTTTTACATCACTTATTGACGTGTATAATTCCTTCAGCCCACCCATAAACTAAATCCTAGCTCAGTCATTGGTTTCCGACGTTACATGGCCACCTCCTAATATACAGAGTACATATACAGCCCTTGTGAGACAACTAAAATCTTATCACTAGGTTATTTGGTGGTTGGTTGGATGCCACGAATAACTCAAAGCAGCAACATAAGCCAGCCATAGTTCCATAATACCGAATAAGTTGATTCTTAACGTCTAAAACCAACACACAGAAACATAGATACATTCCCCATTTTAAGTACACAAATACACACCCATATGTATCATATTGTAACAACAAATAAACGGGTTATTAGAGGTACACAAATACATTTCAGACTATCAAGCCATTTCCATCACACCACAATTTATAAGTTTATTTGTTTTTTCTTTTTACCTATACAAATTCACCCAAACACACAGATACATAGATACACATTCCATGTAAGTTGAACATATATACACACAGATACAAAGATACACATTCCAACCAACCACTGTACTTAAAACCATTTTACTTCAAAAGGTATGGGGGTGTTTGGCTCAGAACATAAACAACCCATTTTACTTAAAACCACCACACATACACATTCCATTTGACTTAAAAGATATATTAAGCCATCTCCATCACACCACAATTTATAAGTTTATTTGTTTTTCTTTTTACCTATACAAATTCACCCAAACACACAGATACATAGATACACACAGATACATAGATACACATTCCACCCAACCACTGTACTTAAGACCATTTTACTTCAAAAGGTATGGGGGTGTTTGGCTCAGAACATAAACAACCCATTTTACTTAAAACCACCACACATACACATTCCATTTGACTTAAAAGATATATGGGTGTTTGGTTCAAAACATAAAATACCCCTTCTACGACAATGTTTAAAACCAACACACAGATACATAGATACATTCACTCAAACGTGTGGCTTAATCCAAAACAACCCTTTTACGAAAGTTTTTCACAACTGATTTTCAGGTTAACCACAAGTTATATATGGTTTCTAGGTACACATACACATCCCAAAACACAGATACATTCCAATAAAACAACAATCAAACTAATAAAAACTTACAAAATTGTAAAACAAAAAAACATATAAATTTATACAGAAACAAGACGAATATGGTTTAAAATCAAGTACATTCATACCTGATACATCAACCACCTCTTGGTCACTAGTTAGATCAATGGTCCCAGCACCTGGTCCATCATTTTTCCCCATTTGATCACTTACCCTCTTACTTCTCCGAACTTCAAAATCAAAATGCAGCAAGTAAGCGTTTTTTTTAGTATACGCTTACACAATACACTAAACATTAAACTTGAGAGATCGAAAGATGGATAACTTACCTATCAAAATTGGGTGTAAATCACCAATGCCGTGATCGTGTTCTATGTTACTCATCCTTTTATAATCCTAGAAGATAATCACTTGCTACACGATCGGAATCCCCAAATTGTTGCCGTGTATAATTCTTGATGATATGAGTTTAATACCAAAGCTTGAATCACGGGATTCAAGGTAATGTAACTGATGTGGGTTTTTCTTCCTCTTTGACTATAAGTCAAATATTCTCATTTATTGAACAAGAATGTCGTTTGATACAAAATTAGCCCGCTATTTACTTAGTTACAATATGATACATTTGCCCCTATACTTGTTGTTAATTACAAAACTGCCATTCAACTCATCAAACACAACATAAAATGATCCAACGGTGTAGATGGGGGTCTTACTTTTACAATTTTAA
>LBNU01033545.1:37746-60155 GCA_014162995.1 Artemisia annua
ATGTACAAAAGAAACTTAGGCAGTTAAGGAAGGAGAAAGAGAAAGATGAGTTTATAGTTAAGAAGTATGGGTTTTATGTAGGACAAAGATTTGGTTCTAGTAAGGATATAAAAGATAGAGTTTACATGCATTCCATAGAAACTAGAAGAAAACTCAAACTGGTAAGGAATGACAAAGTTAGAGTTAGGGCCAAATGTGAAGGTCCCATCCCTGTTTTTGACCTTAATAATGGGCCATTAAATGATGGGCCTTCTGTGGATGACCCATCAAAGGTAAGCCCACGTCAGTCCACTGGTCCAACAACTAGGTCTAAGTCAAAAGTTGGTTCTGCAGACAAAGACAAAGGAAAGGGAATATTTGAAGAAACAAGTAATCAGAGTNGTATTTAGATGTATTTTGTATTATTGGTAATAGATTTTTAAGGAGTGTATTTATAATTATTATTTATTTTGTGACTGCCGTAGTCAAAACACTGTCGGTACGCGTGTCGTGCTGTGCTCGAGATAATTTCTCGGTTCGGTAAATAATTACTAGTGTAGTCATCAAGTAATATTTTCATATTTTTCTTGATAAAAATAAACGTAGTAGTGGGTTATCGTAGACACAGTGTTCGGGTTCACTTCCCGAAATAATTATGTAAGCTCATGTATGCTTAGCCAAGTAATCCAATAATAATAAATGTGCGTTTATTATTTAAAATATAGAGGAAAAATTACCGTTTGTCACAACAATGATGCTAGTCCTAGTAACCGTATGCTTATTGGTAGTAGTATTTCTAGAAGAACTCAATCTAAGAGGCTCTTATTGGAATATGTTATTCCTGAGGAGGCTGAAGTAAGTGATGAAATTAGTAGGTTTACTGAGTTACCTAATGAAGAGCCAAGGGTGAATTAAATACCAACTGAAGAGTATAGGTTTACTGAGTTACCTAATGAAGAGCCAAGGGTGAATGAAATACCAACTCAAGAGTCTAGGTTTACTGAGTTACCTAATGAAGAGCCAAAGGTTAATGAAATACCAACTCAAGAGTCTAGGTTTACACAATTACCTGTTAAGGAGTCTTATGTTCCAGCTTTGGATGAAGAACTAGATGAGATAGATGGGGTATTTGGTAGTATAAAATTAAGTCAGTTTGGAGATAATGTTACACAGGAACATGTAGCTGAAGATTCTTTGAGGGTAGAAGATTATGAGCTAGATCATATGGTTGTTGATGTTAACGTTAGGGTAGGTCAAAATGAAGAAAACCTAGATAATGTGGATCCTATGGTTGTTGATGGTCATGCTACATTAGAGGAAACTAATGAGCAAGTGAATGCTAGTAATGTAGGTGATGATTCTGTGGGTTTAGATAGAAGTAATGATCAAATGAATGGCAATGTAGGTGGTGATCATGTGAATGCTAACAACGGTCCTGAAAACATTATTAATGATAATGGTATACCGATTATGGTTGATGATGTGTATTCACCATGTGGTCCTTTTGAGAATAACGATGATGATGACAGTTATGTTTATGATACTAAAAGTGAGGAGGATACTGAAAGTGAGGAGGAAGATGAGGTATTTTTTTATGAGAATAACGTTATCCATGAACCTCATGTTGATACACATTTTTGTTTTGGTAATTCAGCTGATAAGGTGACCCCTAGTCTTTTCGCAAATTTAAACAATCAAGTTACAGATACCATGATTGGTGATACTCAGGCAGAAGTTTTTGATTCCGATGAATTTGATAGTGACTTTGATGAAGAACTAGCTACGTATGTACAAAAGAAACTTAGGCAGTTAATGAAGGAGAAAGAGAAAGATGAGTTTATAGTTAAGAAGTATGGGTTTTATGTAGGACAAAGATTTGGTTCTAGTAAGGATATAAAAGATAGAGTTTACATGCATTCCATAGAAACTAGAAGAAAACTCAAACTGGTAAGGAATGACAAAGTTAGAGTTAGGGCCAAATGTGAAGGTCCCATCCCTGTTTTTGACCTTAATAATGGGCCATTAAATGATGGGCCTTCTGTGGATGACCCATCAAAGGTAAGCCCAAGTCAGTCCACTGGTCCAACAACTAGGTCTAAGTCAAAAGTTTCTCCAGACAAAGACAAAGGAAAGGGAATATTTGAAGACACAAGTAATCAGAGCTGTCCATGGGAACTTTATTGCACTAAAGAGTTAGGTAAGGAGACTTGGATTTGCAAGACTCACCACAGTGGGCATTATGTCTACAAACAAGGGACATTAAAGCTTGCAACTACAAATTTCTATCATTTCAAATAATGGATGAAGTTTCTGTGGATCCAGAAATCCCTACTAAAGCAGTTCAAGATGCCCTTCAGAAGAAATGGGAAGTTAATGTTTCTAGAATGAAGGCATTCAGAGCCAAGGCTGCAGCTGACAAATTGATAGTGGGTGATCACAAGGGTCAATATGCTTTGCTAAGAGATTATCCTCAAGAGTTGATGACTCAAAATCCAGGAACCACAGTGAAATGTCAAGTAGAAATGCCTGAAGATCATAATTGTCCTACTAGAGTATTCAGGAGAATATATGTGTGTCTTGGTGCATTAAAGAAAGGATTCAAAGATAGTAGAAGAGAACTGTTGGGGTTGGATGGAGCTTTTATAACTGGCCCATTCCCTGGCCAATTGTTAACAGCTGTTGGACTTGATGCTAACAATGGCATCTATCTGGTTGCTTATGCCATAGTTGAAGCTGAATGCAAAGATTCATGGGTGTGGTTTTTGAACATGTTGGGGGATGACCTAGATCTACACCAAAACTCCCATTTTACCTTCATATCTGATAGACAAAAGGTACAATACAGTTTTATAATTTGAATTGGTTTGTTTTATACTATTGTATCTATATTATAATAGTTCAATTTTTTTTACAGGGTATTGTTCAAGCAATGAATGAAGTGTTTCCAAGTGCAGAACATAGATTCTGCTTAAGGCATTTCCACGAAAACATGAAGAAGTAATGGAATGGACTTGCATACAAGCGACTGCTATGGAAATGTGCTACAACTACAACACTAACTAAGTTTGAAGCTGCAATGAAAGAACTTAAGGACTTAAGTGTGGCTGCACATGACTGGTTAGCACAGATTCCACCAGAACACTGGTCCAGATCACACTTTTCAGGTAAATTTAATTAGCTTTTGTTAATTAATTATCATGATGTAATCAATTAATTCCTTACAAGATTATATTATTTCTGTATGTAGGAAGAGCTCATTCAGATGTGTTGCTGAATAACATGTGTGAAGTGTTGAATGGTAAGCTTGTCCTTGGTAGGGATAAACCTATTATCACTCTCTTAGAGTTCATCAGGGAGTACTGCATGAAAAGAATTGTGAATGTTCAGAAAGCCATTGAAAAGTGTCCTGGTCCTCTAACTCCTACAGCGACGCTTATAATGTCAAAAATCAAAAATGTTGCTAGCAGTTATAAAGTTATGTGGAATGGGGATCAAAAGTATCGGGTTACTAAATCTTTTGGGGAACACTGTGTAGTTGATGTTGAAAGAAAAAGATGTACGTGTAGGAGATGGGAGATTTCAGGCTTTCCTTGTAGGCATGCAGTTGCTGCAAAATGGAATATGACTGTAAATGGCCAACCTGTGTCACTACCAGAGGCATGGGTTGATAAGTGTTATTGGTTAGAAACTTGGAAAGAAGTTTACAGTTTCAAGATACAACCATGTAGTGGGAGGGCAGACTGGAAGAAATCTCCATGTCTTACAACACAAACTCATCCACATTATCACCCTCAAGTTGGTAGGCCTAAGAAGAAGAGAGTCAGAGGACAAATGGAGGACACACCATGTGTTAAGGATTGTAAGTTGAGTAGGAGAGGTAGAACTGTTAGATGTTCTTCTTGTGGAAACCCGTGTCACAATGAAGAGTCATGCAAGGGTCAAGGTGGTGCAACAACTTCTGGGTCAAAAAATACAAGCAAAGGAAAAGGGAAAAATGTTGATGCTTCTGGTAGGGGTTCATCTGGTAATCCAAGACCCCGCAAGAAAGTCAGATTTTGTTTGGATGATTACATAGAAGGTTCACCATCTTTTGTTGCAAGAGAAGGTATTAAATGCTTAGTCTTATTAAGTTGTTGTATTTTGTAGGTTTTAATTATTTATCATTTGTTACAAATTTAAATGATAATGTTGATAATGCAGGTGGAAGCAACACTGCTGGAAATGACACTCCACCTTCTGCAAATTAAAGTGGTCAAAGGTCAGGTGCATCTACTGCTACAATAGAAAGCCAAAGGCATCCTAATGCAACTCCAAGCTGTCAAAGTGGAATTTCTAGCGGAAGCAGAAGTCCTGGATCGCCAAGATGGAACAGACATGCAATAAGGACTGGCATATATAGAGGTGGTGGCATTAGTAAGAGAGTTGGACCTGATACACCAAACAAGACTTGAGCAGGATTACATTGGAGTTAGGAACTTATGTCAGTTGTTTGAACATGTTTAAGACTTATTTTTATTTGTTTTATTTGTTTTCGTGTATGTGGATTTATGTTTAAGACTTGGTACTAGGCCATTGCAAATTTTCAAGTCATTGCAACTTGTTGCATTGACAATATGCAATTAAAGGCTTTTATGACTAATATTCTACATGTTTAGCTAATTTTCTGTTGGTGCAAATGACATGATGACGTGCATCTGCATAATGCAATTGAAAAAAATGCAAATTATTATGACTATTTTGACAAAAACAAAGTCAACAAGGTATAAAAGTTCCATTCACTTGGGTTGTAGTTTGCAAAAACCATTGAATGCATCTGCATAATGCAATTGAAAACATGCAAATTCTTATGACTATTTTGACAAAAACTAAGTCAACATGGTTTTAAAGTTCCATTCACTTGGGTTTTAGTATGCAAAAACCATTGTTTTTCATGTTAGTGCAAAACTAACTTCCAATTTTTAACCAAAGCAAACAACAACAACAACAACAACAACAACAATATACCCAATCCCGCCGAAGCGGGGTATGGGGGAGGTGAGATGTAGAAAGCAAACTGAACATGCTTAATACCATTATGTTGGATTATAATACACAAACTAAACCCAATGAGATAATGGTCAAGTACTTATGTTTACCCATTTCAAAGTCAACAAGTAAATGTTATAGTTTAACNAAGTTGAGTAGAGAGAGGGAGTGATGGAAATATCTGAAAAAAAGAAAGGATTGTGGAATACGCTTTGCATGCAATCGAGATTTACAATAGATGTATCGAGATTTGGAAAAGCATGTACACGTGTGTGGATGGGAAGAAAGTGAACAGTCACCTACTCATGTAAGGCGGTTTACTGAGGAAAGTGGGAAAAAGTGATCGGACGAAACTGCCCTCGTGTGGGATGCACGTGAGGACCGACTTAACTGGGAAATCTAACGACCGTCAGGATTTTGGACTCGCGGCGTAATAAAAACTTGATTTTGGATAAAAACGAAAAAATTAGCGTTTTTGGATGTCGTATGAAATCTGAGCCAAGTATAGGGACCAACGGTGTAATTTACTCAATAATTATTTTAGAACAGAGGGAGTAATATCTTGCGACATGTGGTAGCAAAATTAGTTGTCAATCTAAACAAAAAAAAGCAAACAAAAGCACCAAGTATCTAAAGCCGTACATAAGCAACTAATTAAGCATCATGCAATGGCCCCTTTGCCGAAGGCAGCTCACCAGCATATCGGCCACAATCATACAAAACGTTGAAATTTGTTGATCACATAATGATTAGTTTAAAATAAGTCAACACACAACAAAAGGGAAACCCAATAATATTAGAAAACTATATTTTTCCTTTTTGTTTTCAGGATCAAAACATAGTTCTGACTTCTGAGTATAAAGAAAACATGTTTAGCATAGAGGTGACTGTTTCGAATATTATATAAAAACAGATTAATCGAAGTTGTAAGTTTGCTGAAACTAACGAAACGATTTTTTGGCATGAATGAAGTGTTTGACATGTCGAAAATGAGATAAAGGTTATTCAAATGATTACAAATTTTGAATCGTGTTAAGTTAAAACAACTTATTGATGTCCTAAGTCCTAACTTTCTTAACCATATCTACACATAGTAATTCACTGCTAGCATCACCAATGGTAAAATCCATCCAATTTTGTTTTTACTATATAAAAAGAAACATTATTCTTCAAATTCACACTCGAATGCAAAATATATTTCTAAAAGCTTTTAAGATGAAAGAAACAGTCCTGATTATTATACTGAATATGAAAACACATTGATGATTACAGATTTAACTCAAAGTAGCATAATAAAACGTGGTCGAGGGAGTCATTTTATATAACCAGATCTCAGCTATTCGGTATTAGACTTTATACTATTAGGCTAGAAACATTTAAGATTTATGGAACCACATTGATAGTAATGCACTAAGGTATAAAAAATCGCATCAGACGAGTTTATGTATGATTCAGTGAACTGAATACATTTAGGAGTGAAACGATAGCATTGGATCCTGAGTGCTACATAATGAGTGCTACATAATAGGCAATAAAACTTTCAAATAAATATGATTACTAGACAACTTGTTTTTGGAGTGGAATATTTTTGTCATAAAATCAAATCATTATAATCTACCTGCAGCAAGGCCCCATTTCTATATTCAGCTTCTGCACACTTGAAACATTACATTCCAGAAATGAAGACACAACACTTTCTATCTCATATTCTCCTACTTTGGCTACTATTGCTGCCATCATTCCACAATGCATTGCCATCCAAAGTTTATGAAACTAAATCAGGTAATAAAGGGTTGACCTTTGATTTATGAAGGTCATATCCATGACCTTCTGAGTTCAATTTTTATACGTTCAATTTTCAATTATGGGTCATTTCTATAGAATGTACATACCGATTCTTCCACTAAAGTTGTAAATTTTGTATTTAAAAGATAAGAGTTTAACTCCTAAGTCAAACCTACGTAATTATGTCGAACTATATGTTATGATGCTTACTTTCTTAATTGCTACACCTATTTTGTAGTCCATTTTAAGATTCGGACAGCACAACATAACTCAAAGCCAGGCAGCATCTACAGCTCTACTCCTCGGGTAAGTATGAAGAAGGATACAATCAATCTTGTACATGCCATTATTGGGAAGAGAGGTTTAGAGATGACAATTTCGACCCATTTGTGGGTATATGGGTCGATTTGGGTTCCGTACATCTCTAACTGGTCAAATGAAAATTTTTAATTTATCTAATATGAAAAGACGCACAACAATCTATTGAAAAATAACAATACTCATAAAGCATTGTCTAACAACTACATATTAGAATACTGTAATAATATATGTTTTACAAGTGACATTTACACTTTCACTATTTATAAATTCAAGAAGAATAGAAGTGTAACCAGGTTGGGCCACCCATGGTTCATTTCACCCTGCTTTACAAATTAACCCTTTCTAACCCGTTTTGCCTCCTCCCCACCTACCCACCCCCAATCCCGTTTTTCTTTTCCCCACTGACTGTATATCATCTAACAGGAAGAGAAAAAGGTTTATAAACAGCCATCTGGACCCAACCCGTCTGGGAACAATCGTCCGCCAACTAGGAGACTAGTAGAAGTGACACGAAGTTAGAGAAATCAAGGTCATTCTATGTGTATAAAGACGATAAGTTAGCATGAAAGCTTTGTATTTCCTTGAGTATGTTATATATGGGTAATATAGCATTGGTTGGGTTGGGTTATCGCCTCTCTTGTAACAGCATTTAGTCAGTTTTCTAATGGTTCTAAATATGTTCTGGAAAAAATATATATATTTCTTGGGTTCTTGTTAGGGATGTTTGGACTTTGACTATGCATTTTGGAACTGTTTATCAGTNATTTTTTTTTTGAACGGCGAGTTAGTAGTTAGTGATTCGAGCCCACAGTGACATCCAATTGGGCAGTATGCAAGCGTCGAACCTTTCTCCTTAGGGGATAAACCCCACTCCTGCTTCTATTTTTCGGGCCCCTGAAGGTCCATGGTGAGACTCGAACTTGAGACCTCTCCAAGGATACCTCCCCAAGTTTACCTTGGTGGCCAACTGAGCTAGCCCAGTTGGTTGAATATATCCAACTCTTGGGGTTAAATAATCAGTTTTGGATTAAAAATTTAATACTGGATGCAAAAAACCTGATTATCTAGCTTCACATTGCATTTTGAAGTGATCGACTGACATAGATTCTCAGAAACCGATAGTAACAGGCTGCAGGAGATGGTGTCTGGAGTTAAATGTGCTTTTGCTGTTTGAAGTTTTGATAACTACATAATCGGCAGTTAAGTGTTTGAAAATTCTGATTATTTAACATGTTAAATGACCCATAGATTTGGTTAATCATACATTTGAAAATAGTTTAATCATACCCGAACACTAGAAACTGATTATCTATGACGCAAAAACTCCAATAACCAGATAATAACTTTCAAAATGTGATGCGCAAGACTGCTAAGCATAAAACAAAGTTACCACTTTACTTTGAACCTAATTTGTGATTCTTACTGCCATTTCATATGGGTGCTTACATTCTTTTCACAAAAAACTGTATTTTTGTTATTTTTTGGGGGGAAATTTATTTATGGATCCCTTAAATAATCAGAATTCCTCGAGCACTCAACATCTGATTTGATCATTACAGCTTCAAACAGCAAAAGCACTTCCAAACACCATTACTAACAGCCCGTTTTATTACAAATGATTGATTCGATTGTACAATATCACATAATCACTTTCATAGTGCACTTCCAAACACCCCCTTTACTAGGGATATGCAGATGCAGACTTTTCCAATCTAACAAAATTATGATTTTCTGCTAGTAGACAATGTACATCAGCCGGCAGAAAATGACAGCTATATATTAACTAAAATATGGATTTTACAGAATAGAGGGTTCAAAAATATAACTACACACATATTTTGTATCATACCGAACGCTTTCGCTTTGATCTCTTACTCCTCCCTGGAACTACTGGTTTAGTGGTGCTAGACGCATAGGCCTCTTCAAGCACCTCCTGAATGTTTGAAAATTCTAAATCAGTTCTTGAACTTATAATTACATAAAAGAAAGCTTAGCTACTTTAAGTTCAACATCTGGCATATCAAGATAGATTTAGACTAAATATTTGAAATGGTGCAATGTAGACAATGTTGTGATATTGCAGGGACTTAGGTTAGGTACTAGTAGGATGGGTGACGGGTGAAAGCGGGAATCGTTTTTGAAATGGGTCAAATGGCTTAGTGTCTGGTCAGGTTAACCCACTAACAACCAATATACAAATGCAGTTTTTTAATCTTTTATTTTTTATTGGAAGAATATATTGTAGCATAAGTAGAGGGGGCAAGATGGGTGGGTCAGTGGGTTGGGTAATGGGTCGTAACAGGTTCAGGTCATAAGTGGTTTATGAGGTTGTATTTTGGGTGACTTTCAACCTGTTTGACCCATTCCACTTTGCAAACTTCTATAAAAAATGGACTCAATTATAAAAAATGGCTCAACATTAACTAATTATGATGAGAAAGTTATGGGTCAAAACTCAAAAGTAATAACCTCTTACAACTTCTCCTAATTTGTTTAATTACAAAAGATAGATTAGTATTTTAGTAGAAGAGGTTTTGTAAATTGTAACCATATCTAATAGTTTAATACTATTATTATACAAAATATGAAAATAGTTATAGAAGACACAAAAGAAGTGTTGATAGGTCAATGCAACACAAATGGTTCCGGCCCGCAAATTCTAAAGAACTTCTCTAGTTTTGCCCCATCTGACTGCATTACGAATTCAGGGGCGGAGCCAGAAAAAATTTCAAAAGAGGGGCAAAAAGATTTTGTTAACCAGACTTGAACGCTTGACCTCTTGCGTGTAGAGAGAGGTGTCTTACCAATTGGACCAGTAATCTTTTACATTTAAAAAGTTAGCTAATTATATTATCAGGTTATTAGGGGGGGCAAGTTAGGGCAATGTGGGCAGCTGCCCCCACGAAAATTTTGTGTGTAATGTATTTTTTCGTGAAATTAGTGAATTTAACTCCGCCCATGGTTACGGTGTGCTTTATCGCCCAAACAAACCCAAAAATAAGATTTCAAAAGCACACTTTGACCCAAAGCTGCCTATTTAGGCCAAAATTTCTTCTTCTACAACAAATGTGTACTTGAACAAAATGAAAATGAAATATCAAAATTACCGTTGACTTTGTGTCGTCATCTGTTTCGTCTTCAGATTCGGATGTAGATGATGCCAAAACTTGAACATCTTGGTCAGGCAGTGCCTTAGTTTTTTTCTTCTCTTCTTCCTTTAGTTGCTTAAACCTATTCACATTTCAATCCCCCATTGTCAGCAAAATAACTTCTGGCTACTTATAAAGAGAAAGGGCAAATCTCATACTACGGTAATCACCTTTGGTCTGCTTTTTATTTTGGAAACCAACTTTGTTTAGGAAAAAACCTCAAGCTTTAAAAGACTTCAATTTAAAGGTAAGTTCAACCTTGTCACCAGGTGACAGGTTTCTCAGTGCCACGTTAAAAAAGTCAACATGGTCAAATTTACGGACACAGCATCTGCCACATCATTAATTTAGACGTGGTAACCTAGGGTTACCTTGAATCGGAAAGTTTGAAAGTTAATTGTTTTTTATAAGACATTGTTATCTGATAGGTTTTATACTAAAGTTGGTCAGCTTTAATGCAATTAGCTCTAAAGCAAAAAAATAACGAATAACTGACCTAGCACCAGACTCTGATGGTTGAGAAGAAGATCGTTTTGCACGACCTGCACTTATTATTCCACCTGCATTCTCATTCACAGCAGGCTTCGCACCTCCCAACTTTCTTAACCATACTTGCTGGGCAGTACTGAGCACATTGTTTGTGAACCTGATAGAATCAAGCCATTACCAATTAGTAAAGTTGATGGTCTCAGATACTTGTGTTTCAATAAATCAACCTTCATGTATATGTAGCGCCAAGATAACATAATAAAACTATAGCAACAAGGATAAGACATTATTATATCATGAATACTTTTGTAAACAGGGATAATATCACATAATCTTATTGCCAAAAGGCATTAGCATGCTTTTCGCACAGAACCAGTACACTGTATAATCTAGTTAACGACGTAATAATACAATCATAAGAAACCTCCAGAGTTTAATATATGAAACTTATAAATGTGTCAGATATATAGTTTAGTTATATAAATGCATTATGTATGTTACTTTTACACGACAACATAGTGTATTCTTTCACTCCATTAGCCCACGTTGAACATTACTTATAATGCCCCTCTTGTTACTGGAAATACTATGTTTTCCAAGTACTTCCTCACATAAAAGAAGCTCCTATCCTATCAATAAGCAGTAGCAGAACTGACTAACGTTCTGAGACAACATTTATGACCTCGGATATTATGAATGATGATTTCTTATTGCTAAAGGATCATATTATATGAATGAATAGCTCTTATAAGTATTGAGGAAGAACACAAATGACACAATCTTGTCACAGTAGAGTGTCTCCACAACAGATAAATGAGACAGACCTTACTTTTAAGCTGAAACTTAACGAAACACCAATAGTTAGCTAAAACTATAATACAAGGACGCATTCGACTTTCTATGGAACTTTCAAAGCACATGATTCTGCATTTGGTATGTGATTTTTTTCCTTATACTTAGGCGGAATAACAAAAAAAATAAAGCGAACCTTTCTTTATATTTATGTAAAAACAATAATTTTTTTGTTTCTCTGAACAAGTGAAAACTGCATGGCATTCTGCTCAAAGTTACAGATGATGAACAGGAAAAGTGCTTGAAGAAACGCAAGTTGCATCAATATTATTGATCAATATAACAGACGTTTAGGAACTGACCAGTATATTGATAACCCTGATGGGACTGACAAAGAAAAGTAACCAATCATGAGCGGAAGGAACTTGAAGACAAGAAGTGTGTTTTTCTGAGCTGGATCATCAGTCTGCCAAAAACAAGCAATAAGGAATATAAAAATTCGAGAAAACAAACCAGAATGCATATAAAATCTATGTTATGTTCTCACTTGGGGTGGCTTCATAATCTCCATTGATACATATTGAGAAAGAACAAGAAGCACAGGTAACACAAGGTAGGCTGCCGTGTCATGCCAACCTAGTGGTGGATGGCCATCCTGCCAAGAAACATGAGCATTCAGTAATCATTTTTTGTTAAGTTTTACGGTCCAAACAACATATTTAAATAACAACTTATCGTAGGGGTAATAATTTTTAGTTGTGTAACTTAAATTATATCTGTTTAGTGATGCTGCACAACATGTCTAAGGAGTGAATCCAATTGACTAGATTGAAAAGTGAAAGTGAGTCTTTTCTTTATAAAATGAAAGGTTGTATTCAGACTACACACAATTTATGATGCTGAAGGAGTATACATTACCACAAATGGAAAGAGCCATGAAACTCCAGATCCACTTTGTCGAGCAGCAATGGTTGTTGGGCCTCCCAAAGAGGGAATCCAGAAAAAACCTTCTGTCAGCAGTCCCTTCAAGAATATGTCAGTGCAGATATCAGCAATTATTTCACTCATTTCTAAACTAATCACTCCCTCCGTCCAAAAGTACAGATAATTTTTAAGTTGGCACATAGTTTTAAAAAAAAATGGGTTTCACTGCTTGTTATTAAATACAAAATGTTCCTCAAAGTATAAAAGTATTTAAAAAGGATTACTAATGCTCAAAAGGTAAATATGGACTGAAAACTTAATAGAAAATGTTGCAGTCATTTTGGTGCAACCATAAAGGATCTAATTGCAATTATTTGGGGACACATGGAGTATAAGATAAGCATCTTGCTGACACAATGAGAGCAATGGTGATTCAATTGTCTATACCTCATTTGCGACATTTGAAAGAGCTTGATACAAGCCTATCCATACTGGTATTGTGGCCAAAGTAGGTAAACATCCTGCCATTATGTAAAACTTTTAAGAACATTGTATACATTCATATTGATCAATGAACTAATCAAGTTCAAACAATGCTGAAGATTAGGGACATCTCTTCAATCAAGGGCAAGTAGACTACTTGACAACATATGTGCATATAGGATTTTCTACTGACTGATGAATAAAAAACAGGTATTTTTTACTTTTTCCTATAGATGAACATTACAAAATGCCCTTTTGGGGTGTTCCATAAGACTGTAATATTTCCGTTCAAGAACATTTCCATGTTAAGTTACACATCTGCCCATTATCATCATTTGGGTCCACATGTCATTTATTTGTCGTTTATTGAAGCGTATTTTAAATATGTAACAAACACAAACACTTTCCTTACCGGTGTGCAAAATCGATATTGCAATTTAGATGGGGGTTAAGCAGAAACTTTTTTAATTGTTTTAAAATATTTGTATTTTTAACTGATGGAACACTTAGACTTTAAATGCAATCCTCAACCATTAATCAATTAAACAAACCTGCCAAAGGATTGACCCCTGCCTGTTTATATAACCTGCCTGTCTCGAGTTGTATTCTTTCCTGAAAGGATATCAAGTTCGTCAAATATAGATAGATAGAAAGGTAGATAGCTACATTAATAAATATATAACTGTCGTTTCTCCTTTCTCTCTAGAGAAAAGAAACAACAGGTAACTGTGCCCCTCTAATATTTTTGATGTGTTTGGGATGAAAGGTTTGGACAAAGATTAATCCTAAATCATTTTTGGATTCAGCATCACTGGTTACATCTAATTATCATATGCTTATTCAATGTGAACAATAGGATATTATTACATAAAATTGTGTTATTGTTAGCTCTTTAGTGCTGTTCGTTTAAGGAAGTGTTAGCTCTTTCTTTACTGTTCTTACAGGCGAAACTTGGTAATCATGTTTCTTAAGTAGCTGGATCTTACCGCAGGAATCCTGTCTGAGGTTAGTTTGGTAGCATTAGCCAAGGCTAGTACCATTTGTTGGTATATGGTAATATATAGTTAAGTAGGGACTTAGCCGACACATACAATGTGGGTCCTCGTCCTACTCGGTCCATATCTAAGAGACAATATGTCTTTCATTGATATGAGTAAGACGGAACACTAACATACCAGTATAAAACATCGTGGTGGTAGGGACTGAGAGGGGTGTATAGAATGTGGGGTCCTAATCCTAGTCCTACTTAGCCCATGTGGCAGCAAGCCATCAATCAGACCTCATATACCACTTGTGATTTGCAAACAGAGTAATGACATATAGTGAACTATATAATTGCATATCAAATGGCTCATCTCTGGATCTTAGTGACTAACGCTACACAATTTAATCACTTGTAGAAAGATAATTATTCTTGATTCACAATTATCATATTAATTTAATAAGGAATATTACAATACTTGTGTGCATGATGAACCTATTCTCATGTTAAAGGTCAACTCCATGTTTCTTCCATCAAAGACTTTACAAGTGTGTAAGCCTGATGCAACTTACATGAGCTTTTTGAGTTGTTAACACTAAAGATCCAAGTAGTTGCTATGTTAACAATTTCTCTAAAATTATTAAGACTGCTTCTGGTTATGAAGAGCTCTGTATGGCTGTTTGCCTATTTCTAAACACTTGGCAGGTTTCCACATGATAACCCAATAGTTTAATTAAATATTTGAGCATGCTATTGTTAGTTTAATGGCAGTTTTCAGCTTCTTTCCTGGATACACCAACATTAGATGATGCACGCCCCTATTAAGTCTCTGAGTTAGGTTGGCAAGCAAGATGTGCTCACCAACCCACGATAAAGCGGCAAAAGAGCATAAAGGTTCTGTTACAAAATATGTTCAGTTTTGCATAACAGCATCAAAGTTTGTAAGTGAGAAGTGTAGCTATAATGCCGCACCTGATTTCCTGCATATCTTTGTTGAATTGCTTTAAGCTTCGGCTGCAGATTTTGCATCGCCAAAGTGGACTCAACCTATTAAACAAGTGAATTCGTCAATCTATAGCACTAGAAGATCATAGATATCACCATCACTATAAAGGTGCCAAAAAAGAATAATGATACACTTCGGAAAACACAGAATTGTATTAATCAATAACTTCTTGATACTGAAACTTTATACAGGAGAAGTAAGTAGGCATATATACTAATGACATATATGTATCATCCACAAAAAAAGCATATTTTAAGAGGCATCTCACCTGTTGCTTCGTCAACGGCAACGTCGCTAGCTTAACAAGAACAGTAAGCAATATAATCGCAAATCCATAAGAATACGGTACATGAACAGCAGACAGTCCATCCTTCAGTACCTGTTAAAATAGTACAAGTTAACATCACTGGTCATAATTTGCCACACACTGATCAAATAAGAGTCAAATCAACTACCATATCTATTCAGATTGAACAAGTCCAGATTTAACCAAACAAACAACCAAGTCTTTGTAGCTGCTCCAGCATACTATCATGTGTTCTCACATCTAAATGATCAATTTTACGTCCAATAATCAATTTTAAAGAATCCTTTCACAAAATAAAATAACCTACAGCCTAAGTCACAATTACGTCATTTCTCTCAAGTTTCTGTATCTTGAATAACAATATATCCTCCTACTTATTACTCCTAATTCCTCCTCATAAACGATAACCCGTGTCTACAGCCATTTCTCACTCTTTAACTACACTCTTCATTTCGACATTTGTCATCATTTCCTTATTAGGAGCATACTTACGACACAGTAACAAACTAATAATATGTCCCATCTATCAGCCTAAGTCACAATTATGTCACTTCTGTCAATTTTCTATTTCACATAACAATATATCCTTCTACTTTTTATTCCTAATTCATCCTTTATAAATAGCACATGTTTACATCCATTTCTCACTCCTTATCTACACTCTTCATCTCTTTACTAGCAGGAAAAATTACACCGCACTAATAATATATACTATTTAGTAGCACACGTCACAATTATGTCATTCTCGTCAATTTTCTACATCTTAATTCTTACATAACGATATAGGTTTAATTGCTTGAAAATGTATCATACTTGCCACTTTTTGTTATCCTGTGTACTGAACTATTTTTTTCCCCTTATTGTGTGTACCGAACTTTCAAATTTCGAATAATGTGTGTATTTTGTGACTATTCAACCATGTAAAATGACCATTTTAACCCTCGAAGTTTGAAAAAAGTAAGGGTAAAATGATCACAAAATACACACAATAATCGAAATTTGAAAGTTCAGTAGCCACAATAAGAAAAGAAAAAAAGTTCAGTACACACGATAACAAAAAGTGATAAGTATGATACATTTTCAAGCAATTAACCCAACGATATATCCTCTTATTTTTCATTCCTAATTCATCCTCTAGAACGATAACATCTCTCTACATCCATTTCTCTCCTCGTTAGTCGTTATATCTATGCTCTTCATTTCGACATGATTAGCAATTTAGCAAGATAATTTCTCTCATCGTTATCTAATAACCTAAGTCACAAATTACGTCATTTCGTCAACTTTCTATATTTTACATAGCAACATATCCTCCTACTATTTATTCGTAATTCATCCTCTTAACACTTAAACATGTCTACATCCATTTCTCACTCTTTATCTAAACTAATTTTATCTCAACACATGTCATCATCTCATCATCTCTTAGTTAGCCCAATAATTACACACAAAACGCAGTAAATAAATAAAACATATGCCATCATCTCCTTATCAGAAGAATTAATTAAAAAGTTGTTTTGGCTTATATAGTCGGCTTATGGCTTATTTGATTTTGGACTTAAGTCTCATAAGCTCACATTTTGTGGCTTATGTTGAAACTTTTCGGCTTATATAATCTTATTACGACATATTAAACTTATAGAAGCCGAAAAGTATTAAAATAAGCCACAAAATGGGAGCTTACGAAACATAAGCCCAAAACAAAATAAGCCATAAGCCGGCTATATAAGCCGAAACAAACACCCCCTAATCTGTAGTAACAATATATCCTCTCTAGTAGCGTAAGTCATATTTACGTCATTTCAGTATTTCACATAACGTTATATCCTCCTACTTTTTATTTCTAACTCATATGTGTCATCATCTTTTACGTAACAGGACAATCAATTCATTATTACGCGCAAAAAGCAGTAAACAAACACAATTTATAAAAAAACAGTTATAACAAACTAAACAACCTTCAAAACAACTTCCATAGCATCAGATATAAACCCGAACCATCCGCCAGCCTTCTGCACCGTCGTCGTAGTAGCAGCACCTGTCGCATCACCACCACCACCACCAGACGCACCGTCAGCAGCTACAACAGCTGCATCAGCTAACGTATACAAAACACTCTCAGCACGGCTAACTAACGCTGCGAAATCCACGTTAACAACACCTTCCGACAAAGGCGGAATTCCGTTGTAACTGAATTTAACACGTGTGGATATAAACTTAGTTCGGTTAACCGATAATAAACGGTTGTTGTGACGTGTGAGTGACGTCAGCGGTGTTCCTGTAAAAGATGACGGTGATGATATTAGTGATTTCGCCATCTTATTGACTCTCCCTCTATCTTCTTGTGGTTTTATATAACACTCAAAATTTGTTGTTGTATATGTGTGTGTGTTTTTGAGTGTGTTTTTAGTGTGTGTGTGTGTGTGTGTGTGTGTGAAGATGAGGGGGAGAATGAAGAGAGTGTGTGGGTTGTGTTATCTGGTTTATTTGTGTGATTATTGATTATTTGGGGGATATGACGTGTGAAGTGGGTTCTTCCACAACCGCCAATTAGTTTCGGACACGTGGCTTATGAGTTTAACGGGAAAAGTAAGGATATACTTGGCAAAACATCTACTCCTTAGAGCTCAGGGGTAGTGAAGAGCTTGGGTGCTTCGTTTGGGTCCCACTGGTGTCACATCACCCTNCCATAAGCCGGCTATATAAGCCGAAACAAACACCCCCTAATCTGTAGTAACAATATATCCTCTCTAGTAGCGTAAGTCATATTTACGTCATTTCAGTATTTCACATAACGTTATATGCTCCTACTTTTTATTTCTAATTCATCGCACTTCTCATCACCTCTTACGTAACAGGACAATCAATTCATTATTACGCGCAAAAAGCAGTAAACAAACACAATTTATAAAAAAACAGTTATAACAAACTCAACAACCTTCAAAACAACTTCCATAGCATCAGATATAAACCCGAACCATCCACCAGCCTTCTGCACCGTCGTAGTCGTAGCAGCACCCGTCGCATCACCACCACCACCACCACCAGAGGCACCGTCAGCAGCTACAACAGCTGCATCAGCTAACGTATACAAAACACTCTCAGCACGGCTAACTAACGCTGCGAAATCCACGTTAACAACACCTTCCGACAAAGGCGCAATTCCGTTGTAACTGAATTTAACACGTGTGGATATAAACTTAGTTCGGTTAACCGATAATAAACGGTTATTGTGACGCGTGAGTGACGTCAGCGGTGTTCCTGTGAAAGATGACGGTGATGATAGTAGTGATTTCGCCATCTTATTGACTCTCCCTCTTTATCTTGTGGTTTTATATAACACTCAAAATTTGTTGTTGTATATGTGTGTGTTTTTGAGTGTGTTTTTAGTGTGTGTGAAGATGAGGGGGAGAATGAAGAGAGTGTGTGGGTTGTGTTATCTGGTTTATTTGTGTGATTATTGTATTATTTGGGGGATATGACGTGTGAAGTGGGTTCTTCCACAACGGCCAATTAGTTTCGGACACGTGGCATATGAGTTTAACTGGAAAAGTGAGGATATATACTTGGCAAAACATGTAGGAGTACTTAATAAAAACAACAATGAGTATGGATCTAGTGAGAATAATTATTGAAATGAGAAGAATGAGAAAAAATTGTGGCCACATACTAGTTATAATGCCCGCGCACGCGCGGGTTTTTTTTTAATTTTTTGAAATAATTATTTAAAAATTTTAATCCTATTGTTAATTGCATCTTATCTATATTTTTTGTATTTATCTTCTACTTGTGTTGTGGATAAATATAAAATGTTACTTAATAAGAAAATAATCTTTTTTTTTTTGAATATCTTATCTATATTTTTTGTATTTATCTTCTACTTGTGTTATGGATAAATATAAAATGTTACTTAATAAGAAAATAATATTTTTTTTAAATAAAATTATTACTAAATAAGGTATGGTTCTAATTTTTTTGAAATGAAATTCCCGATAGGGGTTTTGTTTTATTATATAAAAGATTTTAAATAATGAAAGAGAAATAATAGGGAGATGCATCTATTTTTGTGAGTGCATCTAATATTTGTGGTTGTGGTTTCTTCTTATTCTTCTCATCTTAGTTATATTTCTCATTTGATCCTTACACAACAATGATAACCAAAAAATGAAAACTTGTTTAACACTGACAGATAATAAAAATGGAATGTGAAAAGTCCAAAATACATTCTTGTGGTATGCCAAAAGCTCGCTTTTCATCATTTTTCTTTTTTTTTTGGAACAAAATCATCCACCGTTAATAAAGTTGGCACAAATACATCCCTCAGTTAGTAATATCAGTTACTATGGACTAACGATGCAAATGATTTTCCGTTATCTCCTAACAAGAGTTAAAATGAGTTGCATCGTTACTCCTCATTGAGTTAAAATATTTGCATCGTTAGTCCTCATTGACTATAGAGTTAAAATATTTGCATCGTTAGTCCTTATTGAGTTAAAATATTTACATCGTTAGTCCTCATTGAGTTAAAATATTTGCATCGTTAGTCCTCATTGACTATTCGTCCGTTTTTCCTACGTCTTCGTCCGTTTTCTTATGTTTTCGTCCGTTTTTATCTGTTTTCGTCCGTTTTTCTCAAGTTTTTATCAGTTTTCTTTCGTTTTTATACGTTTTCATCCATTCTTCTCATGTTTTTAACCGTTTCTTCCGTTTTTCTCACGTTTTTATCCGTGCTCATACACTTTTATTCGTTTTCGTCTATTGTTTTACGTTTTCATCCGTTTTTCTTATATTTTATCCGGTTTCATCCATTTTTATATATATAATATGTATGAAAACGGATAAAAATATATGAAAATAGATAAAAACGTATGAAAACTTGACATTTGATAAAAATGTTTCTGAATCGATTTTAAATCACTATTTTCACCCCTTTCTGGTCTGAATCATCAAAAGTGTAAAACACGAAAGTTGTCTGGAATAATGTTTTACATCAAGACTCGCGAGATTTTAACCTGATTGCAAAACAGTGGCTGTTTACAACCAAAACTTAAGCGGTTATCGATTTGATAGTAAACAGCCATCGTTTTGCAATTTCAAGTTAAAATCTCACGTGTATTGATGTAAAACATTATTTCGGACAACTTTCGTGTTTTACACTTTTGATGATTCAGACCAGAAAGGGGTCAAAATCGTGATTTAAAATCGATTCAGTCAAGTTTTCATACGTTTTTATCTATTTTTATATATTTTTATCCGTTTTCATATATATATATATATATATATATATATATATATATATATATATATATATATATATATATATATATATATATATATATATCTCAACCTATATATAGAACAAGTGTGATTGCTATTTTTAGCATCAAAAACTCTCCCAAAATTCTCAGAAAACTACACGTGTAAACCTCCCCATTAATAGAAAGATTTCGAAATTTTTTTGAAACAAATTCCGGAGAAAATAAGGGAGCTAAAATAGGCAAATATAATTAATTTATTATTTGATGAAGTTACCAAATATTATAATTACATAGCATCTGTGGAATTTACATGTGTATCAAGCAAATAGTATATATCCTTTTTTCGAAATTTCATGAATTATAATAACAAAACATTACATATGTGGATTGATTTTTTTTTCCGTTAATTATCCTTTTATAAAGCATTCGGACATTTGTAAATTATCATTTGTAAAATGTTATTATGGCACCTCGAAAGTTAGCATAGGTGGTTTGAATTTTTTTCGTTAATCTTGCACCATTGGCTGTTGCAATGTTTGCAAACAATGTTATCATTATTATCTTCGTATCAAAGTAAGAATATTTTTAACACGATGTCTTTATTTGTTCCTTTTTTTTCTTTGTAAACCTCTTTATAATAATCCATGAATTTGTATCATTTTGTGAACAAGTTGTATGTAAAATTGTCTAATAGTATAACATATTCTTATAGTCAATAATACAAAATATACGCATAAAATATGTATACAGTTTGATAAATTTTGGAATATAAAATCAAATAAAAAAATTTCAGGATATTGTGTAACAAACTGTATTAAAATTTGGAACATAGCTAACTCCCCATCTTTAAAGGATAATAACTTAAACAAAATTTATTTAAATTTATACACGATATACTTCTCACGCCTTCACACACACACGCAACAAAATGCCTCTCCGATTCAACTATGGCAATCGCATGATTAGGGCGTTTAAGTAAATTTTTTTGGTGCGTATGTTGTACATTGGTGTGATGTAATCGTTAAATTTTTGGTTGATAACAGTGAATTTGGTGTTGCTCCTCCAACCATTGACATTTCTATGTGTACTATAAGTGTCGACAGTGATCTTGCCAAACTGTTACGAATGGCTAAGCTTATTATTTGGGAGTTGGGACGAAGCGCCTATGATGAACCGATACTGTTTCGAAGCTTTTGACAGGACGATGCGTGATATAGTATCATCTAAACACCGTCTGCTGCAGACAAGGTTTTTGGTGGAAAGGTAAAATTATTAGGTGGTGATTTTTGACAAATACTCCCTGTAATAACTAATTGCAGTAGGCAAGATGTTGTACACTCCTCACTAAACGTGTTATATCTCTAGCAGCATTGTATTGTATTGAAGTTAACTGTGAATATGAGATTGCTTGTAGACAGCGATCCTGCACAATCTAAAGAAACCAAAGAGTTTGTTGATTGGATTCTTGACATAGGTGATGGAAAAGTTGGTGGACCTAACGATGGTGAAGCTGTTGTTAAATTTCCTAATGATATGCTTATTCCAGATTCTGATAATCATGTGCATGCTGTCACACAACATATTTATCCTAACATAATGCCTAATTTACACTAGGCCAAAAATGACCTTTCGTCACACATGGTCGTTTTTGAACGGTCACACTGTGACATTTTTACGTGACTAAAGGTACCAGCGTTAAATAAACAGCCACACTTGATCCGATTTGTGTGACCATTTCGTAAACTATTTGTCACGCATTTGTGTATATATGTGACTAGAGGGTAACTGGTAAATATTTTTCCATCATTTAGTCACGTTTAATTTGGGACGTGTGACCGATGCAAATCAGCTCGAAACATTAGTCACGCTATAGATATACATATGTGACAAATATATGTCACACAATTGA
>LBNU01033545.1:67832-87027 GCA_014162995.1 Artemisia annua
ATTTACTATCCTAAAATACTTAAAGACTCTAATAGTATTTTAGTCATTCTAAATGGTTGGTCAAGGGGTTTGATCATAATGCCACATAACAAACATGTACGAACCTGTGTTGTAGCATACGACGACTCGAGATGTTGAGAGGTGTTGAATGTATGTTGAGACAAAATATGATTACGAGTAACTTGTACATTTTACGTTATGTATCAAGTTATATGTTTGTCATCAATCAAAACAAACGAGACTGTATACATTAAATATCATAATATTTGCACTAACAAACTTGTTAGATCCAGACTCATTTTGGGTTCAAGAGCTTTTGCCCCCAACTTATCTTAGCCTGCAATAAGCCCTTGTGGCCTGTGTGTATCTGAGTATGATTTGGATTGCTTATTATAGCTCATTATTGTAATCTTTTGCTTGTTTTAGCTCATTTCCAGTATACAGAGATTATTTGTAGCTTATTTTCTAGCTTGTGTGCACTGAGAAGCTTGTTTCAAGCTTATACCTCATTTTCAAAAGCCAAAATCTCATTGTCGGAAACAAAAGCTTTCACACTGCTTATTTTGAGCTTCAAAAAAAATTTTTTTTTGTAAAAGTTACTTATTTTTAGTATTAAAATAGTTTTGTAAAAAGAAAATCACAAAATCATCACTTTTAATAAAGTGATAGCTTCTATTTAAGCCATTTGGCTTATTTTTCTGCTTTTTCTAAAAGCACTTCCTAATTTTATATTTTTCTTAAGTTCCTGTTATCTTATAGTATTTATATAAAATTTTTCAGATTTATCTCTTTTCATTTAGCATTTATAATAATTAATTTTAGTTAATTTAGCTTTAATTGAAAAAATCAAAAATAAAATCCTTTACTGTTCATTTTTAATCTCTGGTACTTTTTTTACATTTTTCCTAGCTTTTATAAATCATAAAGTATTTTTAGAAAATAGTTTCATAATTGTTACTGTTCATTTGCTATTTTTCTTAATTAATTTAGTTTAATTAGCTTTTAATTATTATTTAAGTAAATAATTAGTAAAATAGTTTAATTATAATATTTATAAACTTTTTATAATTTTTTAGGATTCCTGTAATGGTTAATTAGTTTTGTAAAAATTTACATAATTATCTAAGTCATTTTAGTATTATTAGTAATTTAAATAAGTAATTAAATAGTTTTTAATTAATAATTAATATTAAATAATTAAATAATCAAAAAAATTATTAAATTTTCTTTTAATAATAAGTTTGTAAAAAAGTCATTTTCACCCCCTCTAGTTTATTTTTGCTTCATTTCCATTTTTCCTAGTACGCGTTTATGTTTGTTTTGATTTTAATTACGTTTTAGGTTTATCTGATTTCCAGTTATTGTTAATATTGCTTATCTGTTTTATTTTCATTTATATCTGCTTAGTATAAGTAATCCCAATTATTATCTGGTTACTTTCCCAATCACTGAATCCTTCAAACGTTTCCCAAAATACAATTTCAATCTCGTTGGGACATAACGACCCGGGAATACACTGTGCTTGCACTGGATAATAAATTGATCTCTCCTATTCTCAGATTTGACTTGTTGACCACACCCGGTTGACTGGTTAGTTTGGGAGGAGTCAAATTTTGGCGCCGCTGCCGGGGAGGTTGTTGCGTGTTTTCAAAACGTTTAAGTTTAGTGATTTTCAAAACCCTCCTTGTACAAATTTCACCACTTTGTAAATTTTTGTAAAAATCTTAATCATATCAGAAAAAAGTCATTAACACTTTTCCTAAAGTGTTAAAAAAAAAAAAAAAAAAAAATCAGAAACAACAAAACAAATCGTGAAGTTAAATTGCTTCGTATTCTTTAAGATTACAACCTATACAGGTGGAAAACGGAAGTTCTATCATTAAATTGCGAACTGAAAAGAGATCCGTTCTTCTCTTCCGCCACCCTGCGAGTAGTCTTAAAGGAACGATTTCGGTTAACGAATCGATTCCAAAAATATTTCCAAAAGTTTTTTCTCACACACACCCACAAAAAGCCAAAAACATTTGCTGTTTTCTTGTTAATAAATATATAAAATACACTATCGAGAACCAAGACAGAATACTACCTAACTGGGGGAATGACCATTAATAAGTTCCCAAACTAAAGATTAGAACTTGCCTTTGTATCCTTGTGAATTGGTGTACCTTTTTCAAAGAAGTCATTCATATTGTGATTATTGCTTTAAGTTCTCTGTCGTTTTGCCTCGATCTTGTTTCAATTGTGATTGTTTTTAGTGCATGCGCACTTGTTCCCAAACAAGGCGTAATCGTCGAAGAAGCGTAGATGAATTATATACTGTTGTTGAAGAGACGAAACCCGTCATGCCAGACGACGAGTCCCCACCACCACCACCACCACCACCCCCTCCCAAGGATGACCCAGAACCCGACCTCCGCACGATGGAGGAGCTGTGTCAACCCACCATGCAAGGGAGGGGAGGACCCATTGCACCACTCACTATTGAAGCCACAGATTTTGGACTCAAGCACTACGTGATCCAGCAAGTCCAGAATTCGTGCCAGTTCCACGGTTTACCCGGTGACGATGCAAACAAGCATCTCGATAAATTTTTAACCGTCACCCAGAGTATGAAGCAGAATGGTGTCACCGAAGACGGCCTTCGCTTATATCTCTTTCCATATTCTCTCACTCATCATGCTACTGCCTGGTTTGATTGTCTCCCGAAGAATTCGATCCACACTTTTGATGAAATGGTTACCAAGTTTTTAGCAAAATATTTTCCACCATCCATGGTAACAAAATTGAGAAATGATATCAGCAACTTCAGACAGCGTCCCGACGAGTCCTTATTTGAGGCATGGGAACGCTATAAGCTTGCAATCGATCGTTGTCCTAATCACAACATGCTTCTTGTCACCATCATAGATACCTTCTATAATGGTTTGACACTTCGTCATCGTGACACGATCAACGCTGCTGCTGGTGGGACCTTCATGAAGAGGACCCCCGAAGAGTGCTACGATCTTATTGAAAACATGACTGCCCACCACAATTTTTGGGATTCCTCAGCTGAGAGGAATGATTCATGTAAATCTGTCACTCCAGTCTCGAATGAAATGGCTGCTCTCACCAAGAAGCTCGATGATTTGTCCACTGCGATTCTACGGATGCACCAGACAAATCAAAATCATCAAGTTAGAGCTGTCAGTCAAAGTTGTGAAACATGTGGTGGTCCATATCCATATACTGAGTGCCCTGCCACCGGTGGCTTCGCTCATGAGAACGTATATACTGCTTACCAACCATAAGGGGACCGTAATTTCTTAAGCTATCGTTCCAGCAATTATCTTGGACCTCCTAGTTTCAATCAGTCTCAAAACCAAAATGCTCAAAACCGGAACCAAAATTTTCATCAAAATCAGAACCAAAATCGAATGAACCAAGGTTTCCAAAACCAAGGGAATTTCAATTCCGGTCAAAATCAGGGTACCAAGGAAATTTTCAAAGAAATCAAGGTCATGGTAATCAGGGTAATAATTTTCATAATCAGGGAAATTTTCATCAGGGAAATAATTTTCCAGGTAATAACAACCACAATCAAGGAAATTTTCAAAACAACCGTGCTTAAAATTTTCCTAACCAAAATCAAAATGTTATTCAACCCCAATCTTCCTCCGATGAGTTGTTGAAATAATTCATGAAATCACAAGAGGAAACAAATCGGTTATTGGTCAGCCAAATCTCTGAACTTAAGAAGTCTTTAAATGATCAACCCTCGGGCTCAGGTACACTTCCTAGCAACACGATCTCTAACCCGAGGGGCGATGTTAAGGCGATCACCACCCGAACTGGAGTTTCGTATAATGGACCCACAATTCGTTCTACCTCTTCTTCTCTTCCTCCCAAGGTAGCGGAACGTGAACCTGAGGTCACTACAGACACGGTACTTCCTACTAACAACGGAGGTACCAACGACATCCATCCTCAAGTTGCCCCGGTCCCGAAACCCAAAACCAAACCTGGAGTTGTTTTTGAACCTCCAGTGGCTCCCGTTGAAAAACCCAACCCTAAGCCTTCAATTCCTTATCCTTCACGTTTAAACGATCAAAAGCTCCGTGAAAAGCCAGTCATCAAATGGACAAATTCTTCCAGATTTTTCAAGAATTACATTTTGATATAAGCTTTGCGGATGCTATTCTTCTGATGCCCAAGTTTGCATCAACGATCAAGAACTTGTTAAACAACAAGGAAAAGCTCTTTGAGATGGCAAAGACTCCGTTAAATGAAAACTGCTCTGCAGTTTTGTTGAAACAACTTCCTGAAAAGCTGGGAGATCCCGGGAAATTTCTCATTCCTTGCATTTTCCTAGGGATGGTTGAATGCTTTGCCCTGGCCGATCTTGGTGCAAGCATCAACCTGATGCCTCACTCAGTCTGGAAGAAACTCTCTCTTCCTGAACTCACTCCTACCTGCATGAATCTTGAGCTTGCAGACCGTTCTATATCTCGTCCCCTCGGCATTGCTGAGGATGTGTTTGTGAAAGTAGGAAAGTTCCAATTTCCTGCAGATTTCGTGATTATTTATTTCGATGCAGATCCGAGGGTTCCTATCATTTTAGGGAGGGGATTCCTAAGAACGGACCGTGCTTTGATCGATGTATTTAATGAAGAAATCAGTCTACGTGTTGGTAATGAAGCCATCATGTTCAACCTTGATCAAACTTCGAGGTACTCTTCCAACTATGACTCAGTGGAAATTAACAGAATCGATGTCATCGATGTTGCTTCCGAAGAGTATTCTTATGATATTCTTGGTTTCACCGATAATTCTTCGAGTGGCAATCCCACTCCCTACTCTCAACCTATCATTGCTAATTCTTCTCCTTCTCTCACTCCGTTTGAGGGAAGTGATTTCATCTTAGAGGAAATAGAGGCCTTTCTCAAAAGTGATTCGATTCCCGAGAGAATTGATAACCAAGAGATTGACCCGGATAGGGATATCCTTCTCCTTGAGAAGCTGTTGAATGAAGACCCCTCTCCTCCTCCTGTTCTTCCACAAAAACTTCATAATGAGGAAATCAAATATGTTGAGAAAACTGATGAATTTCCTGAGGTCGAACTTAAGGACTTACCACCTCATCTCGAATACGCATTTTTGGAGGGTGATGATAAATTACCCGTCATAATTGCAAAAGACTTAAGTGATGAGGAAAAGGCTGCTCTTATAAAGGTTTTAAAGTCACACAAGCAAGCAATTGATTGGAAACACTCCGACATAAAGGGTATTAACCCTGAATTTTGTACACACAAGATTTTAATGGAGGATGACTTCAAACCAGCAGTCCAACAACAAAGAAGGGTTAATCCTAAAATTCACGAGGTTATCAAACAAGAGGTTATCAAACTTCTTGATGCCGGATTGATTTACCCTATCTCTGATAGTCCTTGGGTTAGTCCCATTCACTGTGTTCCAAAAAAAGGTGGCATTACTGTTGTCACAAATGAAGAAAACGAGTTAATTCCAACTCGATTGGTTACGGGGTGGCGAGTCTGCATTGACTATCGCAAACTAAATGAAGCCACCCGTAAAAACCATTTTCCTCTACCATTCATGGGCCAAATGCTCGAGAGATTAGAGGGAAACGAGTACTATTGTTTCCTAGACGGTTTCTCGGGTTACTTCCAGATTCCCATTGATCCGCCGGATCAAGAAAAGACCACCTTTACATGCCCTTACGGAACTTTTGCCTACCGACGTATGCCTTTTGGCTTATGTAATGCTCCTGGCACGTTCCAAAGGTGCATGATGGCCATATTCTCCGACATGATCGGTAAAACTATGGAGGTTTTTATGGATGACTTCTCGGTCATTGGGGATTCGTTCCAATCATGTCTATCCCATTTAGACAACATGCTTAAGCGGTTTGAAGACACCAATCTCAGTCTGAATTGGGAGAAGAGCCATTTTATGGTCAAAGAGGGCATTGTCCTCGACCATAAGATTTCAAAGAACGGGATTGAGGTCGACAGAGTAAAAGTTGATGTTATTGCCAAGCTGCCTCATCCCACCACTGTCAAAGGTGTCAGGAGTTTCCTTGGTCATGCCGGATTCCATCGTAGATTCATACAAGATTTTCCTAAAATCGCCAGGCCCATGACTCATCTTCTTGAGAAAGATGCTCCTTTTATATTCTCTCCCGAGTGCATCAAAGCTTTTCAAACTCTAAAGAAAAAGCTTACCGAAGCACCCATCTTAGTTGCCCCCGATTGGGATCTACCTTTTGAACTCTTGTGCGATGCAAGTGATTTTGCTATAGCTGCGGTCTTGGGGCAACGAAAAACAAAACACTTTCAGCCTATACATTATGCAAGTAAAACTATGACTGAAGCTCAGACTCATTACACCACAACGGAAAAAGAGTTATTAGCCGTGGTGTATGCGTTTGAGAAGTTCCGACCATACTTAATCTTGACTAAATGCATAGTGTATACGGATCACTCGGCTTTGAAATATCTCTTTGCCAAACAAGATGCAAAACCGAGATTGCTCCGATGGGTTCTCCTCCTGCAAGAATTTGATATCGTCATCCGTGATAAAAAAAGAGCTGAGAACCTGGCGGCTGATCATCTGTCCCGATTAGAAAACCCTCACCAAGATGTGTTCTAGAAAAAGGAAATAAATGAAACATTTCCTCTCGAGACACTCAATGCGGTTTCTTTTCGTGGTGATTCTACGACCCCATGGTTTGCCGACTTTGCAAATTATCATGCGGGTAACTTTGTTGTGAAAGGGATGTCATCCCAACAGAAGAATAAGTTCTTCAAAGATGTTAAACATTACTTCTGGGACGACCCCTATATGTTCAACATCTGTGCGGATCAAGTCATCCGGCGGTGTGTATAAGGTCAGGAAGCCATTGATATTCTCAAGGCTTGCCATGCTGGACCTACTGGGGGACATCATAGTCCCAACTACACCGCCAAAAAGGTGTTTGATTCCGGATTCTATTGGCCCACGATTTACAAGGATGCCTAGGATTTAGTCAAAGCTTGTGACGCTTGTCAGAGTCACGGGAATAATTCTCAAAGGAATGAAATGCCTCAAAATGCAATTCAAGTTTGTGAAATCTTTAACGTATGGGGCATTGACTTTATGGGGCCATTTGTATCATCTCGAGGAAACAAATACATTCTCGTGGCTATTGACTATTTGTCAAAATGGGTTGAAGCGAAAGCATTACCCACCAATGATGCCCGAGTTGTTGTAAAGTTTCTGAAATCTCTTTTTGCTCGCTTTGGAACTCCACGTGCTATAATCAGTGATCGTGGTACGCATTTCTGCAATGAAAAATTTGACAAAGTCATGCAAAATTATGGTGTAACTCATCGTCTTTCTACCGCGTATCACCCCCAAACAAGTGGGCAAGTGGAAGTTTCCAACCGGGGGATAAAAAGAATTCTGGAGAGGACAGTAGGTGAAAACCGTGCCTCTTGGTCGGATAAACTGGATGACGCACTCTGGGCCTTTCGTACAGCTTATAAAACACCCATCGGGTGTACTCCATACAAGCTTGTGTACGGAAAGGCGTGTCATTTACCAATGGAACTTGAGCACAAAGCCTACTGGGCCTTGAAGCATGCTAACTTCGACCTTCAGACAGCGGGTGATCACCGTAAAGTTCAGCTGAATGAATTAAATGAACTACGTGATCAGGCATACGAGAACTCTTTGATCTACAAGGAAAAGACAAAGAAGATTCATGACTCCAAGATTAAGAACCGCGTTTTCTACGTTGGTGATCGAGTCCTTCTTTTCAATTCTAGATTGAAGATTTTCTCGGGCAAACTTAAAACCCGTTGGACTGGCCCATTCATTGTTGCTAAAGTCTTTACATATGGTACCGTCGAATTATCTCAACCCGATGGTCCCAACTTTANATCTACAAGGAAAAGACAAAGAAGATTCATGACTCCAAGATTAAGAACCGCGTTTTCTACGTTGGTGATCGAGTCCTTCTTTTCAATTCTAGATTGAAGATTTTCTCGGGCAAACTTAAAACCCGTTGGACTGGCCCATTCATTGTTGCTAAAGTCTTTACATATGGTACCGTCGAATTATCTCAACCCGATGGTCCCAACTTTAAAGTGAATGGTCACACGTTGAAGCATTACTTCGGAGGGGACATACCACCCATGGTTGTCCCGGATCTCCAAACATTCCCCATGAACCAATGAATGCGGGGATCGAGTCAAGCTAGTGACTCGGTGAACAAAAACATTAGCATCACATGGGTTTTCACCTATGTCTTTCTGTCTTCTTCCTATTTTCTAATCAGTGACGAGAAGGGGGCACCCTCTTCTGCATCATTTGTATGGTTGTTGTGTTTGTAAAGGTATTTTTCCCGAAGCATGAAGGCTCTCGTGCTCGTGTTTTGTCCTCACTCCACTCGAGTCTCATTCTTCATCGTTTTGATATCCTTAATCTTATTAACTAACGTTATCTTTTGGCATAATTAATAAACGGCCTTAGATATAACGTAGGATGACCCTCACCTTTGAAACATTGAGGACAATGTTTAACTTTAGTCTGGGGGGTATCTTCGATTTGATTTGACTTGCACTTTTCATGTGCCGTTTACTCATGCAACCCCGTTTTTCTCGAAAAATCCAAAAAGTTGAAAAAAATCATCAAAAAAGTACAAAAAAATGAAAAAATTTGAAAATTTTTGCAAAAATATAATAAGTTTTGACACTTTGTTTGACTTTCCGCTGGGTAGAGTAGGAATAGAATTTTGACTTGATCGGGCATTTTGAGCCCTAGCTTGTTCCCTTAACTCATTTGGCCAAGCATCAAAAATGTAGTGACCATCCGAGTATTAGAAACATTGACTAACGCGCTAGCGATCTAGTGTGTGACTTGGTGACCATCCGTTATGCAAATAACGCGCTAGCGATCCAAGAAGTGCACTAGTGACCATCCGATAGTTGAAGCATCGAAGACTCGCGCCAGCGACTACTGAGATAGAGTTTATCCTGAAGTTAGATGCTAAACGTGGAGTAGTTGGTTCTCTTTAGAGCTCATCGTAGGTACTTGTGGCTTTTTGCTCCCACAAAATTGTCTCACCCCATATATGTATAAAAATAATTAAAGACATTATGTTCTGATGATACTTAGTTCTTTATCTTCTTAAGAGAATCCTTGTTTTAAAAATTGGGTACACATCAAGGTCGCGTAATAAAGTTGAATCATGTTAAGTTGTAGTCGGGGCTTTAAACCTCTTTGCGGGAATGTGTGAGGTCTTGGTCTAACCCCTTGGATCCTCATTTCAGGAACGTATAGAAAGCTCCGTAGTACGTGTTACCAGTTATGTAAAAAAAAAAGTGAATAAGTGATTAGTGCTCAGTTGTTAGACAAGTTGATGGCGCGTGAGGTGCTTGTGCATGGTCCTAGACCAGACACGAGAGGTGCACGTGTATTTCTCCACAACTGATGTCTATGAGTGTGTATGTATCCCAATTCCTTGATGTGGACCTCATTTTCAAAACAACGATTCTCGAGAAAAGATAGAAAACTACTTAGCATCTTAACTTAGTATCTTTATCGGATTAAATCATATCAAAACGAGAAAATATGAAGAACTTTATCTCTNGCGTGAGGTGCTTGTGCATGGTCCTAGACCAGACACGAGAGGTGCACGTGTATTTCTCCACAACTGATGTCTATGAGTGTGTATGTATCCCAATTCCTTGATGTGGACCTCATTTTCAAAACAACGATTCTCGAGAAAAGATAGAAAACTACTTAGCATCTTAACTTAGTATCTTTATCGGATTAAATCATATCAAAACGAGAAAATATGAAGAACTTTATCTCTCACCAAAAATAAAATAAATAGAGGAAAATAGGAAAATGGGAGCAAGAAGTTATTTACACAAGTAACTTCCATGAGTAGTGTTGGCATCTAACTTGTATTTGAGGTGTGATCTCGCTTTTATGCTTAGTATGGGAACTCGTGAAAAATCAGGGACAATGAATCTATCCGTATGGACACTTTTCTATGAGTTGTGTTTCCTACCCTGTGACCCTAAACATTATTGAAAAATGATGAAAGTCAACATCCCGTCACATAATAAGTAAAAAGTACATAGACAGATAGTGTAGATAATAAAATGGATAAACGGAGCGTTTTCGGGAATAAATGATTTTGTAATCTCTTTTGAACATCTTGCTACTTCTTCAACGTCAGTAAAAAGAGTTATGAAATTATTTATCTCAAGAGCGTGAATTGATTACATTACGTGAGGACACGACAATACCTTAGTCTGGGAGATTTTGATGTGTGCTTATTCACACATCTTTTCTTTGCCAAATTAAGACCAAAACACACACAAACTAACCATAAATGCCAAAGATATTGTGTTTTTGTGTTTGTGATCGTGCAGGAACGGATATTTCAGAAATTGGCACAAATCAGGCCAAAAAGGACAAAAACAAGCACGAGTTTGGAAANCAAAAGAAAATACAAAATCAGTATCAAATTAACCACAGGTTACCTTTGCATTTTGAATGTGTAAAGCTTTGGAAGTTGTCGAAATGGATTGGCAAGATGGACTTTACCAGCTTATTCTTTGAATAAGCTGGAGCTTGATAAAGAGGCCCTAGTAAAAGCTAGGTCAAGGTGCAAAGTTATCTGTCTCAAAAATTTAAATTTCTAGTGTAATTTAGCATAATCTGTTGTAGTGATTATTTGTGCTTAATTGTTGCTTATTTCTGCTTACTATTGCTTATTAAGATAAGTCCTAGTCCATAGATTGAGCTCTAGTTTTAGTTTCATCAAGTTTCTTTGAAAATCACTAGTTTAAGTAGTGTTTGGATTTGTCTGTTTGACTGTGCATTTGTTGGTTTCATTGACTACAATTGGTTTAAACATCCTTCTCAGTAGCAATATAGCCTAGAATAACCATCTTTTAGGTGGTTGTAAGCTTTAATAGTCAGAATCATTTTAATCGCACCTTAGGTAGTTACTGTGGGAATTTTAGGCTAGCAGATATATCAAACCACATCATAAATTGTTAAGATAGCTTAGATTAATTATATTATAGCTTAATAAACCATTTTCAGTTCATAAATCAAGATTAAAGTTCATCTAAGTCAAAGTTTCAAAAAACATAAAAAGTCAAAAGTTCATATCTGTCAAAATAGATACATTTTCTAGATCATGCATAGTGTTTAATATGGATTGGAAATGAAATATTCTTGTTGTTATGTGGTATTTGGTTGCTTATCTCACTAAATCAACAAGAAAATTGGATTCCTAAACTCATTTGCTAATCTGAATTTGTCCTCAAAGTTGCCCATTTGGCTTTTAACCTCCCCTGTGCACAGGTTCACAAGCTTCATTCTTAAGCCTGCATAATCTTCATTAGTTAGAATTAGCTTTTCAATTTGTTATTGGTGAAGCCCTTCTGGCCTATCACTTATGCTTGTTCTCATTTTGTCCTATTGTGCTTATCTTAACTGCTTATTTTGGACTTATAAAATGCTTCAACAAAGTCACTACACTGAGTCATCAGTGTAGAGATCCTTTTTCATAAGCTCATATAAAGCTCAACTTAGAACTTTAGCCTGTGTAATTTGTGTTTTTATAAAGCTCATGCACCAGTCTCTTTGATTCAGAGCTCATTTTGTATTTTCTAGCCTATTTAATAAGCTAGCTTTAGCTTTTTATTTTGTCCCATTTCTCTGTGTACACTGAATCCTCAGTGTATACAAGCTTTCATAAGCTTCTCATAAGCTCTGTTGTGGGTCCCTGATAAGGCGAAAAGTGTACCGCTTTTAGGGGGTCATTTAAGCCCTAAATCGTATTTATTTGATCAAATATCGCCCTAAATCGTTCCTTTTTGCATTTTAGGTACTTTGGAGAGAAATTCTAGAAAAGGAAGCATTTTGGATGTTTTTGGAGCATAAAAGTGAAGAATTCGACAAAGTGCCAAAAATCTGCTGAATAGTACTCCAGACGGCGTCAAGCATGGAGCTGACGGCGTCAAGTCTTGATAAGCCAGAACGGATTAAAGAGGGACGGCGTCAAGAAGGCCATCAAGAAACCCTAACCACGGCGAGGTGACGGCGTCAAGGCTATCACGTGACGCCGTCAGATATGTTTTTCTATATATATTCGCATAATTTTTATTCATTAGTGGGGACTAGTGTGGAACTTTTTAGAGAGAAACCCTAGACGATTTTTGCATCTTTTTTAAGGGTTTTATACCCTTGGATCTCTCATGTTACATTGAAGATAAGTAATCCATTAATCATTCAATATGTCTATGTGTTGTTTGATTCTATCTTACGCTTGTCTTTTGTTTAACATGCTAGGCTAGGTTTCCTTTGTGTTTGCTTAGATCTAATGAAAACTAACTATTGATTATCGATTGAATGGTGTGTTATTGATTGTATTGGATGAATGTTTATCGATGTTAGGCTTAAGAAAACTGGCATACTTCCAATTGGTAACATGCTTGAACGTCTTAAGAAACATGAACCAAGGTGTACTAAGGTTATTTTGATTGTATTTAATGCATGAGTGAATTCTAGTGATCCCATGTTAGGAGCTTCTTAGCCGGCTCGACATAGGAGTGAAGTAGGATCTCATAGAGTTAGGGGAAGTCCGTACACACCCCTACGAATGGTATTAAGGAATACAATCCGTCATCCACGCAATTAATACACACTAATCAATCGGTAAAAGATAGTTAGGGAGTAAGGAAATCTAAGTAAACACACTTCTCTCCATATAGTTTTCACAATCATTTACTTTCTTGTTATTTTATTTTATTTGCATTAGTAGTTATTTGGGTTAGTTGACTAGCAACTAATTCCGCCCACTCCTTCAAACCTGAGATTTTTACTTGCTTTCCTAAAAATAATAAAATACAAAAAGAATCTTCCCTCACCCCTAGACTTATTAGAGTAGCTTTTCAATCCTAACGACACTATTCCCGCAGAGAACAATCAATCCCCCGGTACTTGCCACTATACTATACTACATCGGTCAGCTACACTGCCTGGTGGGGATTGCAAGCTTCTCAAGATCCCTTGAGAGGTAAAACCCTAGTGCGTGGTCGCAATCCCGTGCATCAAAGTTTTTGGCGCTGCTGCCGGGGAATAGTTATTGTTTAGGTTGAAAATTTTATTTCATTAGGTTTACTCACTAGATTCCTTTCTAGTGAGATTTTTATTTTATTTTTCTAGGTTTTCTTTAGTCTATCTTTTCTTTGTGCCCTTTGTTTGTAAAACCATTTTTCGTTTGTCACTATGGCGGATGAAATTCCATTTAGATCTTTGACAATAGAGGAACAATTATATTTCACCAATAGATTTGCTTCCTACCATGAGTTTTTGCGAACTCTTAGTGACATCCGTGAAGAGTTGGGGGTAAAGTTAGATGGGTTTGATGAATTCTGTGCATGTGTGATTTCTATTAGACGATCATTATCAGGATCAATTCCTTTTAGTGAGACCCGTTGGATGAATTTTTAGGAAAGCTCCCTAACCATGGCCGATAATTACGACGAATTGATGGATTTGTATGAGCAAGATGACCTAGTTTCTAAGAACATGAACTTAGAATTAAATCAAGATTCTGAGATAGTTAGAGTTGAGCCACCTAAGTGCATGTCATGGTTAGGCCCTACCATAATACAAGATGAACACATAGGTGACATTGATGTGATGGAGGATTTAGCCGAACATGATCACATTGATAAAAAAGACCTAGGTTTTATGATCGATGACAATGAATCTCAAGAAACACATGATGAATCTTTTGGGCAATTTGAATATAGCAGTCAGAATATTGAGGATGATCCTTATGATTCGGACATAGAAGTTGAGATGCCTAGAGAAGCACTTGAGATACTTGGAAAAATGTTAGGGTTAGACTCTGTTAGGAATACGATTTTTCTATAAGAAAGATTCGGTCACCCCATATATGATTAAGCATTGATTAGCTCGTAGTAGTTACAATAGTTAGTTAAACGTAGTTTAGAAGTAGATTAGTTCGCGGAAGAAGGACGGGTCTTTACCCACTGTATACCTGATCCGCAGCCCAAGTGGCACGCCCTAGTGGCAAAACCCATGTACATATAAGCCCTCTCCATCCTTGGAGAGGGTAAGCCTTCTCTCATAATCTATTTTCTTTTGGTTTTCTCTCAAGGCTTCACCTCTTTCTCTCTCTAACTTTCTCTCTCTACATTTCTTCTTTTCTTTCTTACATGAAAAGAACCACACCATAAGATCTTAACGTGTATGTGAGCTTTATTTAGTATCCTACAGACTCTACTAAAACCCATGATGAGGATATAGGTGATCTTGACACAAGGAATGATGATGTTAGTAACATAAGCCCGCTAAGTACCTCACAAGTCCTGCCATCATCTGAGGCACACACACCGCCCGTGACTTACCCGGAAGAAGTAGATGAGACTTTAGGAATCCCGATAGAGGTAGAACCTTTGAACCAAACACAACCAGAGGATATAGGTTTGAATGCTTATAGTGATCACAACCTTACTCTTAGATCTAGGGATGTTCCTAGTTTTGATGAGCCGGAGCCTCAACCAAAACCGTTACCTAATCTTCCATCCTTGGATGAAAATTTAGGAATTGAAATAGGTCCCGATCCACCCATCAAACCATATAGTGCGGTAGTTTTACGATAAAGGTAGTAGACTCTAAACCATGTGGAATGGAAGCCAACATAGGAGTGAACCATGACCTTACTTACTTACATCACCCATTCATGATTGTTCACAAGAAACATTATGGGTTTAAACCGGGTTTATTAGGTCAAGATGGATTCCCGACTAGGAGTCTCTCGAAGTTGATAGAAGATGATCCCTTTCTAGGAGAAAATCTCAATCCGTCCACTAACCCAATTGAATTAGGTAAGGTTATAATGTTAGGATCCCACATCTTTGGGCATATAATTCATCCACCATTCTTTCCTCACGTGGCATACTCCTACCGAGTTGGTATGTATCGCTACTATCACCGGCACTTAATCGTAAGTGTAGGGAAGACCTCCCCTATTTCCGTTAAATAAGGGTAGAGTCAGGCTCGTGACTCGAACAAAAACAAGCGCTTATTGGGAGGCAACCCAAGCTTTGTGTGTTTATTTGTTTGCTTGTTTGATTTTATTTGCTTCCGTATGTATGTTTTATTTTTATTGTTATTGATTCATGCTTCAAACTAAATTGTAAAAATGCTTTATTTTGTTTTTAACTTCGTCTTAACTACATATAAAGGTATTTTGCAAATGATAAGTGTAAGGGAAATCTAAATCGGTTTATAAGAACAAATGAACATAAATCATAACAATATTAAATTAACATACATATTAGTAATTGTTTGAGTCAAATGCTTGTATCGAGTCATAATGATATTTTGCAGGATTTCCAGGAATTAAGAATTGAGTTTTTCCAGAAATTTTCTGGAAACTTAACATGAAAATTTGTCAGATCACTTCTGACGGCGTCAAGCCCCAGGCTGATGGCGTCAGGTTCAGTTTTCTGGAATTTTTGAAAGTTTTGTTTTTCTTCCGGAATCATAAAATACTTTATAAAATCTCTAACTTATAAACTCCAGGAATTTGCAAAAATATTCATTCCACAAGCATTATATCCTTATACAGATTTATCCCGCCGATGTTATGCCGGTTTCGTGTTTGTTTTCTCAGGTCTAACAGGTTATTTTGGACAAGAAGATGATTTATATTTCGGCAGGGGAGCTTTGAGCGTTCATTTTCTTGGAAGAAGATCTAACCATGTTACCACTTTATCCACCGAGCGAATCAGGGGAGTATTTGATTTCATTCTTTACCTTATTTACTTTTACATCTTGTTGTTTGAACATTGGGGACAATGTTCATCTTAAGTGTAGGGGGGGTATATTACGATACCTTAGAGAATGCAATTACACTTGATTTTTGTTTTTTAAAGGTAGATGTATAATAAAACTGAGATAAATACCTGTTAGGGCAATTTTAGTCCCATATTTAAAATTTTTTACAACATTTAGGAGTGAAACTTTGGTCTTAATGAGCGTCTCATGGATAGGAGTTATATGACTAGCACAAAAACCGTACCACTAAAAACTTTTCCACCCCAAATATGTGAGGTTCGCCCTAGAATTGGTAGGAAAAGCATTTATGCTATGATGTATGTACCGGTAGCACTTAGATTCTAGAACTTGCGATAGGACCATCCCGAATCCACAAGTGAGACTACATCCGTGTAGTTAGATTTACTACATGATAAGAGGCATTAGGATTAACCCTTGTTTTACACCTGTATTTTTGTTATAATTACTTTGACTACATTGGTCAAGTAATTCTCCCACACCCTTTGCGTTGTACTCATTTTTAGTACACGATACCCCTAGTACACCCTCTAGAGCCCATCCTTTTCGTTTCTAACTTTAAGCATTTTACTTAAAGGAAGAATTTGTTACACCCCACTTAAATTATAACACCCCCATTTTCGGAACGCAGCGGAAAGGGACATGGGGTGCTATACATTAGTCACATAGTACAAGTATAGTAAACAACTTTAAAACAAAGTCATTTTTTTTAAAACTTCACATTCGATAATTTATCAGAGTTGAGGTCCCAAAAGTTTAACATAAGTTTAAAAATACATAAATTTAAAAGTTCAAGTCATTATCGAATGAAAATTTTTATTAAACATGAGCCATCAAGTAGATATCCATTTCTTGCGCCGCCCATCCAAGCTGAAGTCACTTATGGACCTGAGATAAACATGCTAAAAGTCAACAATAAAGTTGAGTGAATCCATAGAGTTTAATAAGTAATAAGTTGAATACAAGATAATTCAGTTTAAAATACGATGAACTACGTTGTTATACGCCCATAATTAAGTTGACATGTAACAAATACAAGTCGGGAAATAAGATATATAGCATTGAGCTCATGAAACCGAACCTTAACCTAGTTTTAACATTTGCCCCGGTAGGGTAAGATTTGCCATTTACCACATATTTCTCAATATTATGTGACCGTTGAAAGATGGGCGCTACCCATTCGGCCAGGCTGGTCAATGCCCAATATGCATATTCATAATACTAGCGTTTCCAACGAAATTAACGGTTCATGATGGGGACTTAATTGGCAAGAAATACTCAATGTCAGATGTCTATAAATCATGTAATCGGGTCCAGCATACCAAAAACTACTTGTATTCAATTTGTAAACTAGCATGTATCCCCCTCGCAAGGTTTATAAAATATTTAAATAAGTAAAGGCGAGGCTATGAACTCACCGTGAGCAAAGTGAATAGCAAAGAACAAGTAAGTGATGAATGAGCCGCGAAAGTCCTACGATGAACCTAAATAGATATACACGTGTCTTAGTTTTTGAAAATAAATATTTATGCCATATGGCTATATGTTATATAAATTATGATCTTAATTGTGCTTGGTACACATATACTAAATACATATATAACAAGTTTTAGTTTGACACTAAAGAGTTATTTATAAATATGAATTTATATTCTTTATAAAAGTCAAGTGTCAAATTTATATTTGTTTCTAAGTCCAAAATATGTTATGTTGGTCCAATGATGAGTCTAAGGTTCAAATTTAGTCCAAGGGTCCCATTTTTAGTCAAAAAGGTTCAAATTAAGCCTAAGAGTTCAAAATATATGAGGTAGTTCAAAATATATTTAAAGTCCAAAAGTTTTATAAAATGTAAACATTTTTATACTTTTTATTCCTATGCTGATGGAAATTTTTATAACTTGCTCATCTTAGAAATTCCGTTACTTGTAAACCGTAAGTCAAAAATTTACGTTCTTTATATCCCCGGAAAGGTATTTGTCTGTACTAACAAACTATGTGGGTCCCACTAAGTCAAAAATTTGATTATCTTAGTAAAACTATTTATTTACCCATACTACTCAGTCCATCAGTTTTCAAATTTACAACTGTCCCACAAAAGTTGCGATAAGTAGAGTTCTACAAGCCCGTTTGATTCCCCGTTTTCGGCCACGTTTAAGTTAAGATGTTATCTACAACTTTTATTCTTTGAGTAACAGTGGTTTCTTCACAAAAAATATGACATTTACACGTTTCAAATCTGTTACTCAGAATGTGACATGTTTCACAAAAATAATTCTAGTTTAATCATCGTAATGAGTTATTCGATGAAATACCCATCAAAACGACCACAAGACATAGGGCTACAACCACATATTTTTAGTTTAGGTCCAATGTTTACTGATTAAATTAGTTTATTCCGTTTCTACCCCTATTCCAGATTCACAGTTTGCATGTTTAGTCCTTTAGTGATTTTCTAGTGATCTAGCTTATGTACCAAGCCTAACCAAGCATAATAACTTATATAATATTCAAATACATCAAGATATAATAAAGTTACAGAGGTGAAATGAAAATGAAAGTGATTTGTATCCTTACAAAATTTGAAGAACAAGAAGGAACAACAAGAACACACTAAACCTATGTTAACCCATCAACTCTTGCACCCTTTCTTTCAAGTATTTTGCCCAAATCTTTGACCACTAAAATACTTTGTAAAACTTTGAAAATCACAGCCACTTGACACCTTGGAAGTCTTTAAAAATACTCTTGTAATATTTCAAATAGAACACCTTAGAAATGATGAGATGTGGTGAAGTTTATGGTGAAATAAGCCAAGAAACTAGTAAGGGACTTATAATCTTCAACTTATGATTGATAAAAAAGGTAAAACTTTGATGAATTTGGTATTTGGATCTGTATTATTTCGTTGAGTATGAAGGGAGAGCAAAAAAAAAATGGAAAGCTTTGGTGATACAAACAATGTGAAGTGTTTTAACTAGTGGTAACATGCATTATAGTGGAATACATGTGTTATAAGCTTGTGTTAGTTTGTCATCCATGAGACAAGTGTCTCATGGGTGGTAAATCCTAAAGATATTATTGATAATTTGGGTGTATGGTGTAGTTTTGTATAAAACTTTGAGCTACGGAGTGTAGTTTGATCCCGGTAATTGCAAACGTAAAGTTTTTAAGACGCGTAACATAAAATTAAGAGATGTAAAAATACAAAACCTTCAAAAATGTTAAAACTTATTAACATAACCTATTTAAGTATTTTAGATGAGTGGTGAGTTCATCGAAGGGTTTAAACATCGTT
>LBNU01033545.1:87431-112399 GCA_014162995.1 Artemisia annua
CATTCTTGCAAAAGCCCACCAAGGAGAATGAAGAGTTCACTGAAGTTGTTGATTTTCTCAATGCTACTCATATTAGGTATGCATTAACAGTTAACCCTGCTGCATATGTTTCCAACATCAAACAGTTTTGGGCTACTGCAAAGGTCAAAACTATTGATGAGGAAGTACAGATTCATGCCCGTGTGGATGGGCAGAAGATTATTGTTACAGAGGCATCTGTTAGAGAAGTTCTTCATCTAGGAGATGTTAATGGAATTGAGAATCTTCCAGACTCCACAATTTTTGAAAACCTTCAAGAGATGTGGTATGTAAGAAAAAATGATTCTTTGAAATTTAATAAAGGTGGCTTTCCCCCACAGTGGAAATTCTTAATTCACACTTTGTTACAGTGTCTTAGCCCAAAGACTACTGGTTGGAATGAGTTTAGTAGAAACATGGCTTCTGCCCTTATATGTTTGGCAAAAAATAAAGAAAAATTCAATTTTTCAAAATTAATTTTTGATCATGTGGTTAAATCCTTGGATAATTCTTCAAACCAACATTACTTATATCCAAGATTTCTGCAACTTCTTATGGACAAACAGTTTACAAATAAGAAATTTCACGACAAGGTTTATCCTGTTCACTCTCATATTAAAAAGATCTTTTCTAACATGAAGAGAAAGGGTAAGGACTTTCATGTCATAGGTAAACCATTGTTTCAAGCAATGTTGGAACTAGGTCAACATAAGAAGGGTGAAGGTTCAAGAACTTATAATGAATCAAGTTCCAATAGAACTGATTTAGGTGAAGGAAACCGCAGGTGCCAAGAAACCAGGGGGGACAATGCAAGTGATGAGGATAAAAGTGGTGAGGAAGAGATGGAACTTGTTCAAGAATTGATGGTTAAATATACCAAACTTAAAGAAGAGGTTCTTGGCCTAAAACAAATCACAGATACTCAGGGGGATGTAATTACAGGTTTGAAGCTGAGGGTTAAGCAATTGGGAGGTCAGAAGGGGTCAAGAACCAGGTCATTCAAAAGACTGAAAAAAGTGGGCACAAGACAAAGGATTAGTGCATCTGAAAGCATAAGTTTAGGGGAGGATGATCCCAAACAGGGGAGGAATGAAACAAAGGATTCAGGGGAAGCTATGGAAAATTTTGATAGTGCTGCTGCTGGTGATGACATTGGTGTGGATATGGATGTGGATTCTGCTGAGAATGACGATGAGTATATGATTGCTGATAATCAAGGTAATGAGGTTGTTATGGAAGCAGCAATCAAAGGCATGGGAGATTCTACTGCTGGTGCAAGTGCAGAAATTGCCAAGGAGGATACTACTGCTGAGGAAAATGTTCCTATTGCTAGTGATGATGAGGAAACTTTGGCCGAAGCAATGATTCTATTGAAGACACGATTTAAACAAGCAGTGCCACAATCACCACTACCAACAGAACAATCACTACCACCACCACAACAACCAAGAGTACCTTACAAAGGTATGGTGATTAGAGAACCAACTCAACAAATCAAGAAGAGTGTACAAGAGCCAAGTTATAAGGGCAAAGGCAAAGGTATTATGGTTGAAGAGCCTAAGCATGATCCTTTAAAGGATCTTCCTTCTGTGTACTGGCCCAAACCCAAGCAACTTGAAGTAGATGGAGCTGCTGCAAGAAAATTGGCTGCTTTGTTTGCAGAGGAGAATCATATGGTACTTGAACAAAGAAGGAAACACGCTGAAGGTGAGGCCAAAACAAAAGCACTCTTGGATTCTTGGGATGAAGAAAGGATTAAAGGTGATGCTGATATTGCATTGATGAAACAAATGAAAGAAGAAATGCAAGAGTACACTCAAGAACAAAAAGATGAATGGAAGAGGAATTATGAAGCTGATAGGAAGAAATTTTATCTCAATCAAAGAAAGAAGAGAAAAGTGCTCAGGCGTCCAACAGTTAAGCAAAAGAGGAATTACTATGAGTACTATCTAAACAATGTGAAGGGTTGGAAGCTTGTTCAATTAAAGCGATACTCAGATGATGAGATCTTCAAAATGTATGGAAGAGCCAAAAACTCAATATGACTATTTGAATGTATTGGTCACATATAATACCCTTATAATGTGGCCATAAACATCATTTAGATACACATTTCTGATAGGTGTGACAATTGTAAAGCCTATAGTTACAATGTGACTATTCATTTATTTATTTTTTTATTTATTTTTTTTATTTTTATGTTTTTTTGAAAAGCCTATAGTCACATGATCGTGATTCAATTAAGTGTGACTATACACATTAGGATTTGGCAAGCAAACACACACTAAACTTTAGACACACATATTAACTTACGTGACCATATGTATCGAATTTTCGTTACACTTAATCATGTTTCTATGGTTTAGTGTGACCATATATGACATTTGGTCACACTTGTCAACTGTGTGACATATATTTGTCACTATTAAATGCATATCGTGACTAATGCTTCAAATGTACTTTTTCCGTTGTCACACATTTCAGACGCTATGTGGCTAAATATTCAGCAAAGAATAGCAATCACGTTTAAATAATGTGTGACAAACTTGACTATATAATTTAGCCACATACACAATTATCTCATGTGACCATATATCTATTTTGGTCACACTTTTAAATTGTGTGACATATATTTGTCATATATGTATATCTATAGTGTGACTAATGTTTCGAGCTCATTTGTATCGGTCACACGTCTCGAATTAAAAGTGACTAAATAATCCAAAATTTTTTTTTCTAGTTGCCTCTAGTCACATAAATATTCAAATGTGTGACAATAGAATTCCGAAATGGTCACACAAGTCGGATCAAGTGTGGTTGTTCATTTTATTCTGGTACATTTAGTCACGTATAAATGTCACAGTGTGACATTTCAAAATCGACCATGCGTGACCAACAGAACTTTTTTGTACTAGTGTGATTTGAGTATGTTGACACCATTATCTTTTCCTAAGCAATAGAGTCGAATTCTTTGTGCCCATGATTCATAATCCGTCCTATCCAGCATAGGAGGTCGGGTATCGGACCCAGAAGCTTGAATATCATCAGAGGTAGTAGCCATGATGGAGTCTTAAACTGGATGTTACAACTCTTGTGACTTAAACCGAGAAATTAGTTCTTTCCCGGGATTTTACTAAAGTCCACAAAAGAAACCACAAAACTGAAGGTAAACGCTGGGTGTGAACACTGGAGGTAAACGCTATTCTGAGCTAAACGCTGGAGAGAACAAGTCGCTGGCTGCAAGTAAACGCTATCTGGACCAAATTGCTAAGAAGAGCTAAACACTGAACTGTGCTAAACGCTGAGCTGAGCAAAATGCTAAACTGAGCTAAACGCTGAACAGGGCTAAACATTGGACTGAGGTAAACGCTGGTAATAGGTAAACGTTGGGTAGAGGCAAATGCTGAAGCCACTAAACGCTGAAACCACAAGACACTGAAACCACTAAACGCTGAACCCACTAAATGCCAGAGAGTACAAAACGCCAACACAAGATGCCAAACCAGTCGCTATCTAGCGTTTTGTACTGATGTCCAAATATAGTAAATCCTACTAAACGCTATAACCAAAACGCTGAATAACAGAGCTAAACGCTACCAGGAAGNTTGAAACCACTAAACGCTGAACCCACTAAATGCCAGAGAGTACAAAACGCCAACACAAGATGCCAAACCACTCGCTATCTAGCGTTTTGTACTGATGTCCAAATATAGTAAATCCTACTAAACGCTATAACCAAAACGCTGAATAACAGAGCTAAACGCTACCAGGAAGATGAAGCAGTGGAGGTAAACGCTACAAAGAAAAATCACCCAAATCATTTCAAAAACCCAACCAACGAATGATTTAGCCAAACCAACTGAAGAAATAGGTAAAACAAACACCACTAATCAAGAAAGTACATCCATAACACATCCAATGTCACTAACAAGATCAAACCAAGAGGTAGAATAAGAGAACTTTTTCTAACTAACTAAAACACTAAAAAACACCACCGAATCCGACTAAGCTAGGCCCTAGGGTGAAACCTTGGCTCTTTTATACCAATTGTAGCATAATCATTAAGTCACAAACATGTTCATACAATAGATTTAGGTGGCGTTTGGTTTATGTAGTTAGAGAGAGAAAGTGGAACCTTAGAGAGAGAAAGTGTAAGAAGAGAATATTAGGTTAATGAAAGGTCCAACCCTCTCCCTTGGGTGGGAGAGGGTATTTATACATACTAGTTGGTGCCTCATGAAACAGGCTGTAGAGCGAGCACAGTGGGTGAAGACCCGAATCACTCCACGAATACTATTTACATACTAATATACTATTAATCTACTAACTAATACGATAAATACCACGAGCTACTTAATGCTAATCTATACTCGGGGTGACCGAGTCTTGAATGTGAATAAACGTATTCCTAACAAATTCATATAATATCGGGGTATAAATATGTATAATACGAGACTCATCAGGTCCATGGCCCTATTTATAATACCTAATTAATGCTTCACGACCCAGCGATTGTGGAGACTGTTGTCATATTGGGGCAACGAGAGGATCGATGTTGGCTACGAGCCTTTGCTTTCGGGGCTCGGGTTGTCGTAACGTGCTAAACGATTGTTGTGGGCCTAACATTGTTCCTTTCGTACTACGTCATACAATAACTTCAGTTACCCTAGCTTATTCGGCAATACCTCCGGACCGAACATAACTTCAGTTACCCTAGCTTCTTCGGAAGACCATTCTAGCGTAGAATGAATGTTTCCTAATCTTTAGCAAGTAATGTTGACTAAAAGTTATTTAGCTCCTCCGGAATACCTAAAGGAGATGATACCTCATCATGTACCCACATTCTAGTATTAACGCATTGCTTAAAGAGTTAGTGCTAGACATTTATATGCTATTCATCCATTGGAGTTTCCTTATTCGTAGTTTGAGCTCCCGGATCACCTCCTTTCCAATGTTATGAGCTTGATCCTCCACCAAAGCCTGCTGATCCACCAGACTAACCACCTTCGGAATATTTTGAACTCTCGTCACAGTTACTCGTACGTGTTGGCCTTTGGCTTTATACTTCTTCAATATGTTTGCATTCTAGGAGGGTCTCTTTACTAGTAACCACTATTGCTACTCCATTTAAAGTTGGGAACTTGTTCATCGAGTGAATGGTGGAGCCTAACGCACCTAAGCTCCTCATCCTAGTCCTTCCTAATATGACATTATATAGACGAGCATTTTACTACTGCAAATTCCATGGACATAGTCCTTGTCCTGTTGTGTTCCCCCATGGTGACTTCTAGTTCAATAGTTCCTATTGGTTAACTAACTTATCATAGAAACCTACAAGAAGAATCTTGGATTCCTTCATACTTGACCTCATCGGTAGCTTAGATTGCTAAAGCAATGCTCGTACATGATTTCTTCTAAACTGCCTTCATCAACATATATTCTCTAGACCCTGAGCCCTCATTGAGAGTGTCCACCATGATCATAGAATCCACCAACCGGTATCGTGACACAAAAGGAAACAATATCTCATTGTCCATCCAATGCTCCAATATATTGTAAGGCCTCTTCCGATAGCTGCTCAACTGGGATCAACACTTACGCCTAGTGGAGAAGGTTTCCGATCCTTTCCCAAGCCTATGGTAATCTATTTGCTATGACAGGTAGTGAGAGATATTGTTCATTTTCATTTATGAGATATAATTCTATGACACCTGAGAGATGTGAGTATCTAAACACTACTTGTGAGGTGCTAGTATGTAATCTCCGTGCTTATTATGATTAAAGTGAAATGATTATTTGTTGTAGTTACTTTTATATTAGTGTTAAATGACCCCTAACTTATATTTTGATTAGAATAAAAGCGCATTTGCTTGAGGACAAGCAAATCTCAAGTGTAAGGGTATTTGATAAGGCGAAAAGTGTACCGCTTTTCGGGGGTCATTTAAGCCCTAAATCATATTTATTTGATCAAATATCGCCCTAAATCGTTCCTTTTTGCATTTTAGGTACTTTGGAGAGAAATTCTGGAAAAGGAAGCATTTTGGACGTTTTTGGAGCATAAAAGTAAAGAATTCGACAAAGTGCCAAAAATCTGCTGAATAGTACTCCAGACGGCGTCAAGCATGGAGCTGACGGCATCAAGTCTTGATAAGCCAGAACGGATTAAAGAGGGACGGCGTCAAGAAGGCCATCAAGAAACCCTAACCACGGTGAGGTGACGGCGTCAAGGCTATAACGTGACGCCGTCAGATCTGTTTTTCTATATATATTCGCATAATTTTTAGTCATTAGTGGGGAACTAGTGTGGAACTTTTTAGAGAGAAACCCTAGACGATTTTTGCCGCTTTTTTAAGGGTTTTATACCCTTGGATCTCTCATGTTACATTGAAGATAAGTAATCCATTAATCATTCAATATGTCTATGTGTTGTTTGATTCTATCTTACGCTTGTCTTTTGTTTAACATGCTAGGCTAGGTTTCCTTTGTGTTTGCTTAGATCTAATGAAACCTAACCATTGATTATCGATTGAATGGTGTGTTATTGATTGTATTGGATGAATGTTTATCGATGTTAGGCTTAAGAAAACTGGCAGACTTCCAATTGGTAACATGCTTGAACGTCTTAAGAAACATGAACCAAGGTGTACTAAGGTTATTTGATTGTATTTAATGCATGAGCGAATTCTAGTGATCCCATGTTAGGAGCTTCTTAGCCGGCTCGACATAGGAGTGAAGTAGGAGCTCATAGAGTTAGGGGAAGTCCGTACACACCCCTACGAATGGTATTAAGGAATACAATCCGTCATCCACGCAATTAATACACACTAATCAATCGGTAAAAGATAGTTAGGGAGTAAGGAAATCTGAGTAAACACACTTCTCTCCATATTAGTTTTCACAAACATTTACTTTCTTGTTATTTTATTTTATTTCCATTAGTAGTTATTTGGGTTAGTTGACTAGCAACTAATTCCGCCCACTCCTTCAAACCTGAGATTTTTACTTGCTTTCCTAAAAATAATAAAATACAAAAAGAATCTTCCCTCACCCCTAGACTTATTAGAGTAGCTTTTCAATCCTAACGACACTATTCCCGCAGAGAACGATCAATCCCCCGGTACTTTCCACTACACTATACTACATCGGTCAGGTACACTGCCTGGTGGGGATTGCAAGCTTCTCAAGATCCCTTGAGAGGTAAAACCCTAGTGCGTGGTCGCAATCCCGTGCATCAGTCCCACTCAAAGAGCTTTAGTTTTTGGAAAGCCCTTTGTGTGAACTTGTTAGATCCAGACTCATTTTGAGTTCAAGAGCTTTTGCCCCAACTTATCTTAGCCTGCAATAAGCCCTTGTGGCCTGTGTGTATCTGAGTATGATTTGGATTGCTTATTTGCTTATTATAGCTCATTATTGGAATCTTTTGCTTGTTTTAGCTCATTTCCAGTATACATAGATTATTTGTAGCTTATTTTCTAGCTTGTGTGCACTGAGAAGCTTGTTTCAAGCTTATACCTCATTTTCAAAAGCCAAAATCTCACTGTTGGAAACAAAAGCTTGCACACTGCTTATTTTTGAGCTTCAACAAATTTGTTTTTGTAAAAGTTACTTATTTTTAGTATTAAAATAGTTTTGTAAAAAGAAAATACAAAATCATCACTTTTAATAAAGTGATAGCTTCTATTTAAGCCATTTGGCTTATTTTTCTGCTTTTTCAAAAAGCACTTCCTAATTTTATATTTTTCTTAAGTTCCTGTTATCTTATAGTATTTATATTAAATTTTTAAGATTTATCTCTTTTAATTTAGCATTTATAATAATTAATTTTAGTTTATTTATTTTTAATTGAAAAAATCAAAAATAAAATCCTTTACTGTTCATTTTTAATCTCTGGTACTTTTTTACATTCATTCTAGCTTTTATAAATCATAAAGTATTTTTAGAAAATAGTTTCATAATTGTTACTGTTCATTTGCTATTTTTCTTAATTAATTTATTTTAATTAGCTTTTAATTAATAATTAAGTAAATAATTAGTAAAATAGTTTAATTATAATATTTAAAAACTTTTTATAATTTTTTAGGATTCCTGTAATGGTTAATTAGTTTTGTAAAAATTTTCATTATTATCTAAGTCATTTTAGTATTATTAGTAATTTGAATAAGTAATTAAATAGTTTTTAATTAATAATTAATATTAAATAATTAAATAATCAAAAAAAAAATCTTTTTTATAAAATTTTATTTTAATAATAAGTTTGTAAAAAAGTCATTTTCACCCCTTCTAGTTTATTTTTGCTTCATTTCCATTTTTCCTAGTACGCGTTTACGTTTGTTTCAATTTTAATTACATTTTAGGTTTATCTGATTTCCAGTTATTGTTAATATTGCTTATCTGTTTTATTTTCATTTATATCTGCTTAGTATAATTAATCCCAATTAATATCTGGTTACTTTCCCAATCACTGAATCTTTCAAACGTTTCTCAAAATACAATTTCAATCTCGCTGGGACATAACAACCCGGGAATACACTGTGCTTGCACCGGGTCATAAGTTGATCTCTCCTCTCTCATATTTGACTTGTTAACCACACCTGGTTGACTGGTTAGTTTGGGAGGAGTCAGGTGTGAATGTTGGGAATAGTACAATTTGACAAATGGGCTATGCACTATGCAGTGTATATACCGGAAGTGTTACTACATTTTATATGGAGGGAATGGTTGTTGAATCTGAACAAAATGTGTTACTGTTGGTTACAGTTGATCAATTGTCAATGCCGCTTAGCATTAGTCGATGCAATCGTGTGTAAAGTAGCTATTTTCTCCATTGAAATGTTAAAGCTTTAGAATTTATTTAAAGATATTTTACCCCAGCTGTTAGGTAACTTAGTAACTTTCATACAGAGGATCCTAGATTTGCTTGGATGAAAGTAGTTGTATTTGGATCATGTTGTAAGACTAGAATTTACTATGGGTGCTGCAATCCACAACTTTCCATCTATCTGCTCAGATTTTTCGTCGATTGTAACCACAAGCTGTCAAGCTAAAAGATTATCAAACAATTTACCTACATCTATAGAAAATGTTTATTTGTTTCATATTTGTGACCTGCTTTAGCCTTTTGTATTTTTAACTAAACAAGCAATCTATAGGTAAGGTGAAAGGCTTTTAGTCCAAAGTGCAACTCTTGGGGCCATCTTGACATTAGTTTTGTTATTTTCCAGGCTCAAATTTATTGACAAAGTGTTTTTTTACCCATGTTAGAATCTCTTTGCTGCTATTTTTATCCCCGTTTATAAAAAACCTTTCTTTAGATGAGTTGGTTATAAAGAAAATATTTATATTTAAATGTTTTAGCCGTTTTGTCTTTGTACGTGATATCACACCATATCAATAACTCATGTGTACACGTGTTCAAAAACTACATAATCATATGCTTTTAGCTATAAACTCACGATATTCATACGCAAACACAACATGCGGTAGCTAAACTTTGTACATAAAGATGACAATATCTGTGAAAATAGCATATATGAACTTTTACCAGATACATAAAACATAATTATAAACCAAAATTAAGAACCACAATAAAAAACAAAAAACAAAAATTAAGCTATTTGTTTCTTAATAAATAAATATATTTTATTAAAAAATTAAAAAAAAACCCGCATGTGCGTGGGCATTATAACTAATAGATCATTAAATACTTTCTCATTTTACACAAAAAGTATATAACGCTGTAATGCACATAAAATATTTTATTAGTTTGAAAGTAATATATGTCTTGTGTCTTTTGTTCAATCTAACGACCATAGCTACTTTGTTTATTAGATTTTGTGATATTGGTTGGAGGTAGAATCATTCACTTTATTTGATTTTTTCAGAAAAATAAAATAAAAATAAAAATGATAGAGGTGAGAAATGAATGAATAATTAAGTTGTGGTTTGAACTAGTTGAAAATAAATGGTAGGAGTATTTGTAAGAGGAAGTATTGGTTGCTAGAGGAAAAGCAAAAATAAAAATTATGTATTGAAAAAGTTAGCCAAAATAGCTATCGAATTACAAGAAAAAAGAGAGAAACTTTACCACAACTTGACAACTCGTGGTCCAGACATGTCCTTCACAGAACTGGTAGTAGTGTTTAGTTCTTTGAAGAGTAGTACTACGTAATGTCAAAGCATAATCCCCCTACTTAATAAACGCCAATGATCCATTATATATTGCTGTAGCAAAACCCAAACAATCTTAATAGTTGATATCTCAAAATCGGGCAACCATGCAGCCTAATACATCTTAAAAAACATAGTTAGCTATAACTCTATCATTTCTTAGACTTTGGCCCAAACCACTTTCCGTTTCTTATTTACCCTTGGCTCATGACCGGAAATAATGTATAGTGGTGATGGTGGAGATTTTGATTTGTGGTGAAGAATATTGTTTCATTGAGATATTCTTCTAACACTTTCAGTTGGATCGTACTCTTGGTGCCAAACTGCCAATTTTTTCTCATTTTACACAAAAAGTATATAACGCAGTAACGCACATAAAATATTTTATTAGAGCAGTTACAACAATAATTCGGGTTAAACTTTAACACAGTGCCACGTCAGCGCCACATCAGCTTTAACACTTTCACCTTAACTCACAAAAAAACACCCCCATTCATAACTCAACATTTTGGGCCCCACTTTTATCATTTTTTTCAATTATTTAAACAAAATACAAATTAAAACAAATTACATTTTTATTCAAACAAATAACTAAAAATAATAATAAAAATAAAATAAAAAGCCAATCTGTATAAACCCAGAAGGACCAAACTGTAAATACATAAAACCTTAAGGACTAAAAGAAAAAAAATATATATATACCCCATCTTCTACCTCGAGACACACACACACACCTGCAAACTGTAAACACACACTGAAAACACACACACATACACCAAAACACTCACTGAAAACACACACACGCACACACAAAAACCCATTAAAAAAGAAAAAAAAAGAAAGATACAACCCTTCACGCAGCGTGAGTTGCTTCACCCGGCGTGGAATTTTCACGTTAACGCAGAAGCATGCATCGGCTAACTCGCCTTTAACGCGAGTTAAAGGCCTCTTAACGCCGGAAAAACGTTACCGTTGTAAGTGCTCTTAGTTTGAAAGTAATATATGTCTTGTGTCTTTTGTTCAATCTAACAACCATAACTACTTTGTTTATTAGATCTGTGATATTGGTTGGAAGTAGAATCAGTCACTTTATTTGATTTTTTCAGAAAAAAAATGTTAGAGATGAGAAATGAATGAATAATTAAGTTGTGATTTGAACTAGTTGAAAATAAATGGCAGGAGTATTAATTTGTGAGAGGAAATATTGGTTGATAGAGGAAAAGCAAAACTAAAAATTATGTATTGAAAAAGTTAGCCAAAATAGTTGTCGCATTACAAGAAAAAAAGAGAAACTTTACCACAACGACTTTTGGTCCACACCATGACCTTCACAACTACGGGATGAGCATAAGCGAGCTGCAATGGTTACCATGGCTGGCCACGAGCACAAGGAAGACTACCCTGATCACCAACCATTGCGGATGCTCTAGGTATGTGTATTAAGTAGGGGGATTGTATAAATATGAACAGTGAGAATTTTGTATTTTGATATTACTACTCTTCAAAGAACTGAACGCAACTACTAAATCTAAGAAACTAATCAAGCTAATTATAACATTCTTAGGTTGTTAAGATCACATGACATTTTGGCTTCTTTCTGGTGGTTTTAATGGAAATTTTGCTCTTTAAAATTAGCTTGTTAAGATCACATTAATGACGAAACAACCTAGCTTGCATGCACGCAATTTACTTGATTCATGCGATGTTTGCTTAACAACTTAAGAAACAACTAATAACCAACAAATCCATTACGTTATGCTTTTGGGGAGCCACAAATAGTAATGATATACGAGAGAAGGGGCAGTGGATAGTAACCTTCTAAACCTTATATATTGAGAGTTCTCGTATAGAGGTGGAAACTTTATTTGCACTTGTACTCATTAAATCCGAAAGTGACATAATGTTAACTCCAAAACAGGGGTTAAACGCCAATGATCCATTATATTACTGTAGACACAACCAAAACAATCTTAATATCTCAAAATTGGGCAACCATGTAGATACATCTTACTAAACATAGTTAGCTTTTTTCGTATTTACCCTTGGTTCATGGCCGGAAAGAATGTATAGTAGTGATGGTGGAGAACTGGAGATTGTGATTTATGGTGAAGAATATTGTTTTGCCTCATTGAGATATTCTTCTCACACTTTCAGTTGGATCGTACTCTTGGTGCCAAACTGCCAATTTATTTTTTAAAAAGTTATCTTTTTCAAGGCAAAATAAAAAACAAATATGGGCTTTGGCTTGCTCTCTACTCGGGCCCATCAAGAGCACAGCCGAATAGCCGATTAGGCAGCCTGCTGCCATCACATTTTTACTTTTTCTTTTTCCTTTCTGCTTTTTTTCTTAATTTTCTTTTCAAGTTAAGTGCATCATACGAATATATTCCCGAATTACTTTCTTCGTTTCACTTTTGTTGTGCACAAACAGAAAATGGAACGCGCAAACATAATGTGAAAATCTAATATACATGGAATCAATACACTTTTTGGTTTGATTAAATAACGTTTATACGGTTATACCCTCACATTTTGACACCTTTAACTTGCAAAAAGAACACGAGTATTGATTACAAAAGGTAAATTATGAAACTAGTAAAAAAAAGAAACTGGAAATATTTCAAGACTTAACATAAATAATAATGCCTAAAAAATAGGACTGATATGTTTAGTTGGAGAAAACTCTCGTTTTCTATCTCTAATTTTGTAGGAATGTGGAGAAGAAATTTATCTCCACAAAACACTTGAAAATAATATAAAACGCGTTTAGTTGATGTTTGTATTTCTTATTTTGAAGAAAGGAATGGAGGGTTTAGGATACAAAGGAAAACTAGGAAACAATAAAATATGTTTTGTAATTTTTCTTGTTATGTTTAGAGATATAAGACTTTTCTTGATATAGTTGTTTGCCGTTAGAAAATTTCGTTGATATGCATAGGTACTAGTCTAGTAAACAATAATCCATGCGTTAAGGTTAATAATCCATGCGTTAAGGTTACTACTTAATTTTCAGCTAATATCATATATGAAAACTAAACTCAACATGGGATATGTTTATAAACACTTTTTTACTGTCACATTTATGTGAGATCGTTTATAAACTAAGCAATACATGAGTCTCAAACTAAAAAGTAAAAATTAGCCGGGTTCATTGAACCTTAAGCAAGTAGAATTAAATTGATAACAATGACAATTATATTTTGAAAGTCTGTAATCATTATAAAGTGTTTTGCTATAACCCAAAAGTCTTCAAACTAGGATCAACATACAACTTATTGTGAATGATTCACAAGCATATTATGCATCAGTGACCTGAATTTAATAATCTGACCCATGCAAAACCACTGACCACACACTTAAGTATTTTGCTAACGCATGTGAGAACCATCTTTTATTTTTGGCCCTTGTGATGTTTTTTAGCTAAACATACATATTGATTTAATTAATGGTTTTTGCTCAATTATTTGAAAACAGAATAATCTTCCATTCCAATTCTAATTGGTACTTCAATTCAAGATAATCTCAACCTTTTGTGTGTAATTTCAAAAACTCATTTTTTTTGGGCAAGGTTTAAATCCTACATGAAGTTTGATTACTCAATTTCGCTTTACAAAGATTAAAATTTACCATCTTTTGTAGCTTTGATGTTGGATTCCTTAGAGGGTAAAAATGCCAACTTTTAATGGTCTGGAAATTGGTTTGAGTTTTGTATGTGGATGTGTTCTCTTGGGTTGTGTTGCAGAGGTATACTATCTTCTATGGTGGAGGAATAGAAGAATTGATATTGATAACCAAAACTCATCCTTTTCTTCTTGCTCTTCCACCCCTACTCACTTCTCCTACATTTCATGTTGGAAAACACCAAATTTTTCAAAACCCGAAAATAAAGGCCATGAAAAACAAGAACCAAACATTGGTTTGGTGCAAGATCAAGTTTTTAAAGGTTTAAAAGAAAAAAGTTTGGATCTTGAAAACCAAAACCCATGCTTCTCTTCTTGTTATTCTACTTATAACCCTACTCAAATCTCCTCCTACATTTCTTGTTGGAGAGAATCTAACTCTTCAAAACCATCAAAAAGCGATAAAAATAATCAAGATCCAAACATGGGTTTGGTGCTAGATCAAGTTTCAAATAGCTCAGAAGAAGAAAGTTTTGATATTGAACTCATGAGGCTGCATAATCTTCATGGGCCACCAAGGTTTTTGGCAACTATTAATGAAGAAACCAAAGAGGATTTGGAATCACTAAGGAGTAGAAATTGTTCAAGAACAAGAAGTTTGAGTGATCTTGTTGCTCAATTTGATACCCCTCAAGCTTCACCAAAGTTGCTAAATTTAGAATGCTTTCAATTTCATCAAAATGAACCAAGTACTTTGAACCCTTTAGTTAATGTTGATATAAAGAATCCAAGATCTTCACCACCTCCTACATTCAAGTTCTTGAGAGATGCAGAGGAAAAGCTTTTGAAAAGATTGATGGAATTAGAGTCTGTAAAAATGGAGGGGGATAATGATAGTGCTTTAGTAAAATTTGTTACAAGTAAGGGTGGTAAACTTGGAATTCACGAAAACCATCAAATTTCAGGTGCTTCAAAGGTGATTCCGTTGGCTTCTTCACCATGTTAGTGAGGTAATAAAATGTCTTCGTTTTTTTTTTTTTTTTTTTTTTTTTTTTTTTTTTTTTTTTTTTTTTTTTTTTTTTTTTTGTAATATATAAGTTTGTTTTTATAATTAGTTTGTTCTTTCTAATATTAATTATTTGGATGTACAAATTATAATCGTAGTAACTTTGTGTATTATTACTAGTTGTTAGTTTCATTTCAAATATTAAAAGCAGATAATTATTTGACAATAAAAGGATCAAAACTATATATACTTAGTTTCGTCAAATATTGCACATGTTGTGGGTAAAATTGTGTACCAAAAGAATCTTGTTATCCTTATGTCTTTGACTATCTATTTGTAGTTTTAAACAAGTTACTCTGAGTAAGAATTTGAAATTAAACTAAAGCTGTAACATACCCACTCTATCATTGTCTCTATGGCCCTGTTTTAACTATATATTGTGAATGTTTTAGTAAGATATATTTTGAATATTATACAAATACCAACGCATATATATATTTTGTGGTTGGCTAGCTTGTATAGTTGTATGCATGTATATACTGAAATGATTTTGAACAACACTTAATGGATATGCACGAAGCATGTTCTTTTGCTTCTTGGATGGAAAACTTGTGGGGTAAGGTGTTTATTAAACTGTTTCTCATTATCTCATACTTCCAGCCAACATCAACTTTAGTGATATTTCAATAACTGATCAAAGAAGTGCAAAGTCTCATCTTAGATATAATACTTTTAATATATTTTGAGTATATGCAAAAAATGATGTGTATGAGTCCCAAAAGCTTGTAATATGTTGTTATTTTCTTTTCTAGCTAAATAAAAAAGACATGCTCTTCTAGATATTATCTACAATATAACACTAAAAAGTAAGATATGGCCTTTTTAAAGAACTTCATAAAACTTACTACAGTAATATTTTCCCAAAGGCATGCATAAATCTTACTAATAATAAGCAAGTTTAATGTTGGTAATCTTGAGATGCTTGCAAAATGGTGGTGATACTGGTGGAGTGTTCATAACCAAAGAAAACTCTATTTTATGCAAACTGGTTAGATCAATACATGGTAACCTTGGAGGACTTCATGACATCTCTTTCATTAAATGTAAACCAGGCCCTCCGTATCAATTAAATTGCTAAGCTTCATAAAGACTTCTCGGGTTTTGGAATTAACCTAGCGTCTCTCTTCAAGGAAAAAATTGGCAATAGGGAGTATACTCGATTTCAGTCCATTCAATCTGCCATGGGCTGCAGTGTTGGGCCAGGAGAAGGCTCTTAAGGTCCACACCTGAGTTCGAGGAGCTGCTGGAACTTTAGACCTTACACCTTACTATCAAATTTCAGTCTCTCAAACTCTCAAGATCAATGGGAATGCACCGTGGATATTCAAAAAGAGTTTTGGCAAATTCCTACTAGAATGGACAATGATCTTAGGGGAATTGATCTCCAGCCGATGCACGGTCCCATTTGTGATGATGACTTAGAGACGCGGCACACATGACAGTGAATTGTAAAGTAGCAAAAGACACTTAGATAGCTGGTCCTAATATGGCAGAAAATCTAAAACGTACTCCTCTCGAGCCTCATTGATTTGATAACTTTTGCGGACCAAGTCAATTTAGCAAGCTCCTATACGGCCCTGTTTAATGGTGTGATCAAATCCACCCTCTGGATTCTTTGGGAAGTTTAGAAACATACTTTCGCTACTTTTAATTATTGAAGAAGGACCTAATCCTTAACGACTTTAAGCTCCACTCGGTTATGTGGATTTTTAATAGATCTAGGAAGAATTCTTTCAAATGGATCGAGTGGTGTTGCAACCCTTGTAAAACTCTGCTACAACATGTGATTTGTTTCCAACTTTTTGGTCGTTCGAAGAAAACAAACTTATCTATAGAAAGGAAGGGGGTTGGCCGAATTACTAATTCCGTTTAATGACAAACTTTTCCATGTAAATATCGCCTACAACTAAGTTGTATAAGCATAAGATGTTCTTTACCAATTGGAAACATAATGACAGTCACGAATGACCAACAAGGCAACAAGTCTGAGAACAGATGATTGAACTTAATATCTCAATATAGATCACAATAAAATGTATCATGGTTATTGTTTTATTATATTTTCTTAGTTGTTATCATAACCAAAGAAAACTCTATTTTATGCAAACTGGTTAGATCAATACATGGTAACCTTGGAGGACGTACTTCATGACATCTCTTTCGTTAAATGCAAACCAGTGTTAGGAATAATATAATCGTAATAAAAATTGTTTTGTATATAATCGTAAGATTACAACAACAGATTGAGGCCTGCGATAAGCAGTGTCCTTAAACAGAAATTCGTCCTATCTAGTACGAACTGTTTAGAGGATACAACAATCAAATCAAGTATGAAACTTGAATCTAGCGAATCGGTTATGTTACGTTGATGAAAATGAATGATGTTTGTGTGTTTTTTTGATGAATCCAAAGTGAGAAATTCGTCCTCTATATATAGGCACATGGTGACTCTTCAAAACAATCACAATACCCCTTCAAATGGCCTTAGAGACACTTCTTTTCGTAACAGTCACAATGGTTCAGAATTAGTGACGCTTTAGCGATGACCTAGCGACAGAATAACCGTCGCTAACTGCCAATGGTTCAAACAGTCGCGATGGTTCGCTCATTAATGCCTTTTTAATAGATATAACCGCCACCAATTCAAAAAGATGCGTCTTTACAATCATCACGGTCAATTAGAGACGGTTTAGTGACATAAAAACTGTCACTAATCACTAATTCGTGGCAATCACTAAAAACAACAAAAACCATAATAAGTAATGTTCCAACAATACCCCACATTTTCTATTCAAACACCAATAATACCCCACATTTGAATAGAAAATAAGAAAATTAATTATTATTCTATTTCCATCAAATGTAATATGATACGCATTAGATTAGGTGTCTTTTGGACTTGAATCTATCCTAGTGAGTACATATCGGATCTACTTTGTGGATGGTGAACATAAGTCTTGAACTAGCCACGTTTTGTAGTAAATCGAGACAATAAGTATCACATATATCATATTTATGCATTAACAAATTCTTACCGTTGTGTTCATTTCGGTCGTGAACATATCCTTATTCATGAGAGTTTTAGAGAACTTAGCCATCTGGTTCCCAAAGATGCGACCACACATCAATCTCGTATAGGTAATGCCAATCAAGAATATTCCGTAGTATTCCACTATAAAAGCCATTAGCATTATTAAGAATTAGAATTCAGCCCTCAATCATCAACGGGAAACACACAACATTCATCATAGGAATGGGCATATCTGTGTGTTGGTACTTTTTGAGTTTTCCTCAACTAGTTTTCCTATTGAACCTAGACCATGGGAACTCTAATTTTGCTAGGTTAGGTTTCCGCCGAGTAGTTACTCATTGTGTTTAAGCTTATACCCCTCGATGTAAATATGACTTGTTCTCTACAAAGGCCTTTTGTCAAAGGATCTGCAATATTTTCCTTTGACTTAACGTATTCGATGGAAATGATTCCATTTCTTAACAACTCCTTTATCGTATTGTGGCGACGTCTTATATGTCTTGACTTGCCATTATAGATTTGATTCTTTGCTCTTGTAAGAGCAGCCATACTATCACAATGTATACACACAGCAGTCACAGGTTTTGGCCACAAGGGAATACCTTCTAAAAAGCTTTTAAGCCATTCTGCTTCTTCATCAGCTTTGTCTAAGGCTACAAATTCTGCTTCCATTGTTGATCTGGTATTCACAGTTTGCTTAGACGATTTCCATGATATAGCAGCCCCTCCAAGTGTAAATACATAGCCACTTGTGGACTTTCCTTCATTATGGCTGAAAATCCAATTGGCATCACAAAATCCTTCTAACACAGGAGGATATTTAGTGTAATGTAACCCATAAGCCATTGTATGCTTAAGATATTGAAGCACTCTTACTAGTGCATCCCAATGATCTTTCCCAGGGTTATGTGAGTTTACGCTATATGCCAAATCTGGTCGTGTACAGTTCATTATATACATCAAACTTCCTAGTACTTGTGTATATTGTAACTGAGATACACTTTGTCCTTTGTTCTTTTTGAGTTGAACCTTAGGATCAAAGGGAGTTACAACCGGTCTATCATCATAGTGCCCAAGTTTCTTAAGGGTCTTCTCAATGTAATGAGATTGGGTAAGGATGTATCCATTAGAATTCTTTTGAATTCTTATACCAAGAATGACATCTGCTTCTCCCATGTCTTTCATATCAAAAGAAGAATGAAGCAATTTCTTGGTTTGGTTTATAACATCCATATTTGTACCCATGATTAGCATATCATCTACATATAAACAAATGATGACAAATGCATTTTTGTATTGTTTAACATAGACACATTTATCACATTCATTTATTTGATAGCCGTTTGATAATAGAGTGTTATCAAACTTCTCATGCCATTGGTTTGGAGCTTGTTTAAGGCCGTAAAGAGATTTAACCAATTTACATACCTTATGCTCTTGACCTTTGAAAACAAACCCCTCGGGTTGTTGCATATAGATTTCTTCATCTAATTCACCGTTTAAGAATGCTGTCTTCACATCCATTTGATGTATAATCAAGTTGTGAATTGCGGCTATTGCCATTAACGTTCTTATAGAGGTTATCCTTGTAACCGGTGAATAAGTGTCAAAGAAATCTTGACCTTCTTTTTGACGGTATCCTTTTGCTACTAAACGAGCCTTATACTTCTCTATGGTAACTGGTGTTAAAGTTACGGATATAAATTAAGTGTAGCATGACCGGACTCGAACTTGAGACTTCGGGATTGCACACTTTACGTATGAGTTTCAATAATTAATAATTATTGTATTTAGTTATGAATAATTATTAAATACACGAAATATTAACTTAACGGTACCTAATGACCGTTAGACGTAACATGAAGGACTAGATTTGGAATAGAGTGAAAGTGAGGCATGGGTTGGGCTTTTGTAACCCATGGCCGGCCACCACCCCCCTCTCCTAGGGCTTTGGGTTGGCTTTTGCTCCAAGTTTCTTGAATGCTATATAATGAGACCTCCTCTCATTCATTCATTCATCCCTTGGTTCCATAGCAACCAAATCACTTCTTTCTTCTCATGCTTGGTCTAATCGATCCTTTGATTGATAGGATCAATAGTTTAAAGTTTGTTTCGTGTAGCAAGAATCTAGCATTTCTTATTGAAAAGCTATTAGTACGTGTGTGTGAGAACGAAGTGTTAGCATACTTTTGCTAACGGTGATCTTGCCTTGTGACTTCTTCTAGTCGATCCACATAAGCCCTCACCTAGGGTTTATAAGTTCTTGTTCTTGCTAGCAATCAAGAGGTACGCATTTCCTTTTATGTTTGGTTAATTAGTTACTTGTATTTGATCTTTTCCGCTGCGTACTCTTAGATGTTTATGTGTTTATGTCTTTTATATTATTCACATATTCCAACAGTGGCATCAAGAGCCGTTAATACGTTGTAATTAATTACCAAAACACATAAAATGGAATTGTTATGATTATTACATGCTTGGTGTTCTTGTATTTTTTAATTCTTCATAAACCCTAGAATTTTATTTTTTGTCAACTTTTATTTATTTATTTTAATAAATGTCGAATTTTTTAAAAGAAATTAGGGTTTGTGAATTATTGTTATAAAACTTGTAGAAACCCTAGGTTGCATGTAATATTTATGTGTAAATATAAATGGATATTGGTGATATGCCGTTTTGGTTCCGTTCCTTAATTGACTTGATTACGTGATAATAAGTGCTATATGGATATCCATGACAAACCATGCATGTGTTGTCGTGGATTATGATGATTTTGTAGTAATTGTTACGTATTATGTAGATTTCATGCTTTTATTATGCGATTTGCTATAATTAATATAGTTTTTTAGTAAATATTATGATTTATAAAGATTACTAAAATTAAATTAATTATGAAATTAGGGAAGACCCTATGAAAATCGTGTAACCTAATCAATTGTGTGTTTTAAATTGATTTACTATGCATGTCCATTATTTGTGTTGTTTATTTATTTATTTAATTACTGCTTGTTATATGTTATGACATGATTTTTCACAAGGGTAATTTTACAATAAAAATCAATAAACTTGACTTAATAATGGTGAAATCTTGTTTTGAGCTTAAATCATGAATTTTAGTTGATTGATGCAACGGTAAATAGTGTGTGAAAGGCGGACCGAAGGTTGCCATACAACGTACTTGTAGAGAGGGGTTTTTAAAGCTCATGCACCTACCGGTTCTCTACAACTGCCTGTGTGCCGACTCTAGACTTACCTATATCACTATTTACGAAGCATCTTAAGGCAATGTTGTAATTTGCTCAACGCCTCAATTAAAATTTTATTGATTTTGCTTGTAAAGAACTAATGAGTAAATGTTTTTTACAAAACATATGATACAAAGATGAATGCATGACATCCTTGTACATATTTTGATTACACACATCAAAATTTACTACCCTTACAATTTAAGTTATATGCCATCCAATGAAAAGGAAACACCTAAAGTTGTGATTTACGTCAGGGCGTAACCTGGCTAGATTGCAATGGAAGGGCAAATTACATAATATCATCACTAGCAGATCAACTGATGTGATGGAATTATCTAAGTTTGCAGTTTCTTAAGTTGGTTAACTTAATTGAGTTGATAGTGAGAGCTGATCACTCAAGGCATAAGATGGGGATAAAACATGCTTACATTGCAACTGCGGTTGGCAAATATGTAAATCCCATCCTTTCTAGGAATTGCAATTGAATATTGGCAATTGAGGCTCGACTCGTACCTTATTGAATACCGTCATCACTAGCAGATCAACTGAATGTGATGAACCTATGTCAATTTGGATCCTAGTTTTCAATGTAAAATTAAATGGTTATATGTTTATGAACCAAGGGTAATTTAATTTTCTTGAAATTTATTATCGAAAGTACTAACTTTTGAATTTTTTTTCTGTAGAAATGGCTACACCCGAAAACACTAATATGAGCAACATGAGTTCTGCGTTCAAGCAAATGATTGATCGAGACAAGTTGACTGGTGAAAATTTCAATGATTGGTTTCGATCCTTAAGAATTACCTTGAGGATGGCCAAAAGATATGATTATCTTGGTGAACCACTTCCTACTCAACCTGCTGAAAATGCATCACAAGCTGTGAAAGATGCATACAAAATTGAATATGAGAAGCACAATGATGTGGCTTGTCTCATGTTAGCTGGGATGGACACTCAATTGCAAAAACAATTTGAGAACTATGGACCCATGGACATGATCAATGAACTCAAACAAATGTTTGAGAAACCACCTGCTGCAGAATTATATGACTTAATAGAATCTGTGCATGGTTGTAAGCAGGAAGCAGGAAAATCCGTGAGTGCCCATGTATTGGAGATGAAACGATACTTGGAACAATTGGAGCGACTCGGCTGCGGATATCAAGAAAGCGTATGTATTGGTCTCATCTTGCGATCCCTTAATCAGGATTTGTATAGTGAGTTTGTACGCAACTACAATATGCATTGCAAGGGGAAGACAGTTAGTGAAGTTCATGCAATGCTTATTGACTTTGAAAAGGGTCTTACTAAAAAGGCACCTACACCTACACCGGCTGTAATGGCGATACAAAGTGGTAGGATCACCAAGAAAAATAAACCCAACAAACCGCAACATGTGAATCATGCGAATCACAAGGGTAAAGGTACTGGCAAGGGCAAACAAGTTGTGACTAACCAACAGAAGCCTAAGAAGCAAAATCCTCCTTTTAAGAAAAAGGAAACTCCAAATAAGGATCCGGCTTCTTGTCACCATTGCAACACTCCTGGACATTGGAAGCGGAACTGTCCATTGTTCCTAGAGGAGTTGCGCCTCAACAAGAGTAAAATGCCTGGTAACGTCGCAAGCACTTCAGGTATGTTTATGATTGAATTATTTTCTTTTCCTCGTAAGAATAATTCCTGGATATATGATACAGGATGTGGTACTCACATTTGTAATACGTCGCAGGGACTTAGAGGAGCAAGGAAGCTGGCCTATGGAGAAAGATACTTGTACGTAGGGAATGGTGTACGTGCAGCAGTTGAAGCCATAGGGACTTTTGATTTAGTTTTACCTTCGGGTTTGATACTAGTATTGAATAATTGTCATTTTGCACCTTCTATTGTTAGGGGTGTTATTTCAGTTTCTTTGTTATTGGATAATGGTTTTGTTCACACATTTATTAATAATGGAATTTCGGTTTCTTTAAATAATGTTTTTTACTTTAATGCAATTCCAATAAATGGTGTGTTTGAAATTGACATGGAAAATCATGTGTCCAATAGAAATAATTCTGTGTATAGCATAAGCAATAAGAGAATCAAGTCTAACTTGGATTCGTCTTATCTTTGGCACTGTCGTCTTGCTCATATAGGCAAGGATCGCATGGAAAAGCTGCAACATGATGGGCTTTTACAAAAGATCAATGATGAATCATTTGATAAATGCGAATCTTGCATATCTGGAAAGATGACAAGGAAACCTTTTTCACATCAAGTGGAAAGGGCTACAGAACTACTTGGAGTAATACACACTGATGTATGTGGTCCACTTAGACACGTGTCAAAACGCGGTGCTAGCTACTTCATAACCTTCACGGATGATTATAGTCGTTATGGTTATGTTTATTTACTTAAACATAAACATGAAGTCTTTAATACATTCAAGGTTTTCAAAAGTGAAGTAGAATTACAACTCGGTAAGAAGATTAAGGCTCTTCGATCCGATAGAGGTGGTGAATATATAAGCCAAGAGTTTAAAGATTTTCTAGCTGAGTGTGGTATAGTCCAGCAACTCACACCTCCTTATACTCCACAGCAAAATGGTGTATCTGAAAGGAGAAATCGTACTTTGCTTGACATGGTACGATCAATGTTTAATCTTACAACTCTACCCTTATCCTTTTGGGATTATGCCCTTGAAACTGCAATTCGCATATTGAATATGGTTCCAACTAAGAAGGTTGATAAGACTCCATATGAATTATGGACAGGAAAAGCTACCAACTTTTCTTACTTAAAGGTCTGGGGTTGTGACGCGTTTGTTAAACGTGATTCACCAGATAAACTCCAACAGAGATCTGTTAAGTGTATCTTCGTAGGATACCCAAAGGAAACGATGGGTTACTACTTTTACTTTCCACCAGAGAATAAAGTCATTGTGGCTAGGTATGGAGATTTCTTTGAAAAGAATCTCATATCTCAAGAATTCAGTGGGAGAGTTTATGATCTAGAAGATGAAGATACATCACCTTCTGAAAACACTAGCTCACTTCCTGTGGAACATGAAAGTTTAGGTCCTCCACCTGAAGTTGAAGTGGTACCCATTCGCAGATCTTCAAGATCTGTGAAAGCACCTGATCATCTATGTCTTAACGTAGAGTGTGAGGAAACTATACTAGGGGATCTTAATGAACCTACTAGTTATAAGGCTGCCATGAATAGTCCTGAAAAGGAAAAATGGCAGGGTGCTATGAATGGGGAAATGCAATCCATGAGAGACAACGAAGTCTGGACAGAAGTAGACCTTCCTCCCAATGCCAAGATAGTTGGAAGTAAATGGCTCTACAAGCTGAAAACAGACATGGATGGAAATGTACACACCTATAAGGCTCGTTTGGTAGCTAAAGGCTATACACAAACATATGGTGTTGACTACGAGGAGACCTTTTCTCCTGTAGCTGACATTAGAGCTATTAGGATTCTCTTAGCTATAGCTGCTTACTATGACTATGAGATATGGCAAATGGATGTCAAAACCGCCTTCTTAAATGGTCGCCTAGATGAGGACATCTATATGGCGCAGCCTTAGGGGTTTTTGAATCCAGAATTTCCAAACCGTGTATGCAAACTTCAAAGATCCATTTATGGATTGAAGCAAGCATCGCATCAATGGAAAAAAGATTTGATGCAGAAATCAAAAGTTTTGGATTTACTCAAAATCTTGATGAGCCATGTGTATACCAGAAAGCTAGTGGGAGTAATGTTACTTTCCTTATCCTATATGTTGATGACATATTAATATTAGGAAATCATATACCTAGTTTAAAGGAACT